>CM059278.1:27037031-27064531 GCA_030347295.1 Setipinna tenuifilis
GCTGCTCACACCGCCCAGCCCAGCCCAGCCCAGCCACCTCCTAATCCCCCCGAGACAGAGCTTTTAGTCATCCGCTACCCTGCATACACATTTACACACAGACACAGACACAGACACACAAGCATACTCTCTCTTTCTCTCTCTCTTGCTCTCTCTCCCTCTCTCTCTCTTGCTCACTCCCTTTCTCTCTACTCTGTGGGAAGAAAACTTTGCTTTTAATCTATTCAGCCAAGCTGGAGAATAAAATAAGTCAGACTAAAATCAATTCAAGGTCTGCATGCAAAAGAAAAAAAAAACATTAAGGCTTTAAGGCTGGGACATCTATCCATATCTATTCATATCCAAAACTGTATCTTTGGCTAATTCCATCAGACACTGGGTTCAGCTTATAGTTTAATCAGCAAGGCTTGGTTGAATAGCAACCTGAGCAGAGGTGTTCTGGTTAATATTAGCTAGTAATGATTAACAATTCTAGACAGGAAAGATGTTTCCACCAGCCCTGGTTTCCATTAGTTGTCCTTGCTCTGGTCAGTTTCTGTCTCGTGCTTCTAGCCTGACTTCATCACATCCTTGTTGACATTTGAGGGTGGTGACAAAGACTTTCTCTCTCTCCCTCTCTCTCTGTCTCTCTCTTTTTCTCTCTCTCTGTCTCCCTCTCTCCCTCTCTCTGTCTCTCTGTCTCCCTCTCTCTCTGTCTCCCTATATCTCTCTCTCTGTCTCCCTCTCTCTGTCTCTGTCTCTCTCTCTCTCTGTCTCTCTCTATCTCCCTTTCTTTCTCTCTCTCTGTTTCCCTCTCTCTGTCTGTCTGTCTCTCTCTCTGTCTCCCTCTCTCTGTCTGTCTGTCTCTCTCTCTGTCTCCCTTTCTCTCTGTCTCCCCCTCTCTCTATTGCTCCCTTCCTCTCTCTCTCTCTCTGTGCCTGTTTCGCTCTCTCTCTGCATCCCTCTCACACTTTCTCTTTCTCTCTCTCTGTTTCTCTTTCCCTCTCTTCTCTCGCATTGTCGGCGAGCTGGCTGGTGGGAATGGCAGCGCGGGGAGTGCGGAGCAGCACCATCTGCCGCAGGGCTCGGAGCAGATGATAAAGTTAGCAGCATCGTCAACAGAGGCGTCTTCTCCTCGTCACGTCCTGCTCGCTCTCCACCTCCACCTCCTTCTCCTCCTCCTCT
Organism: Setipinna tenuifilis; assembly: GCA_030347295.1. NCBI lineage: Eukaryota > Metazoa > Chordata > Actinopteri > Clupeiformes > Engraulidae > Setipinna > Setipinna tenuifilis. The sequence continues at coordinate 27,038,196 of CM059278.1, forward strand.
TCCTCCTCCTCTTCTTCCTCCTTCTCCTTCTGCTTCTTTTCTCCTCCTCTGCCTCTTTTGTCTTCCTGCCTTCTTCATCCTTCATCCTTCTTAGCCCAGGCGTGTGAGTGTGAGTGTGACTCACATGTCCAGCTGAGCGCTGGGCTGACCAGGCCTGGCCGCCGAATGGCCTGAAGTAGAGGCGGAAAAAACTAGTACTTTTGAGGGGCGTGGGCTGGAGTGGTTTTGTGCACGCTTGTGTGGCGTGTGTGTGTGTGTCTGTGTCTGTGTGTCTATGCCTGTGTATGTGTGTGTGTGTGTGTGTGTGTGTGTGTGTGTAAGCAGGTGCCTGGCTGTCTGGACAAGAGGGTGGAGGTCTCTGAAGTGAAGACACACATGAATCCCCCAAAACAGTCTCCTTTTTTTGGAAAGAGCACCTCCAACGCTTTTCTTACCTAGGGTAGGCTAACTGTCATAAAACGACTGGCAATGTGTTTCCTCTGAGTAAACTGTGCTTAGTCTGTTGGTTCAAGAGCAGCTTTGTTTCAGTTGAGTTGACATGATGTCTAGTGTGGTTCTCATTTTGAGGCATGCTGCAGTTTGAAGTACTTTGACACAAACAGTCTTTTGTTTTCAAGAAATGCGTGCCGCGGCGGTTTCTGTAGTCATAGCCATAGACCCATTGTGGCTGTTGCTGTGGGTATCCAAAGATCCTTCCATGAGTGTCGGAGCGTCATTTTAGATGACGACAATTTCATGGCTTTTGTGCAAAAAACTTGGAAAAAGTGGAACAGAGGAAAAACTTTAATCCCCTGTGGCAGGGATCTATTACTTTGAGTGCAAGAGGTGATCCTATTAACATTTCAGCTAACACAGTTAAACGCTTCTCTGCCCAATCAGTAAAGTACTAATTACTTCTGGCCAGGCAGCGAACATCAGATAAACCCCAAAAGTCTGATATGTACATTATCACCTGGCAACGACGTCCAAATCTCTAATGGAGCAAAGCGCATGAAATGTACAAAAAAAGGGAGAGAAATATCCTTGACCAGATTGTCTGGGGGGGTTGCAGGCATCATAGAGCCCAGCAGAAATTGCTGCACATCTCTCTGATACAGGGGACGGGGAGCAAAGAAGCGTCGGGAGATATTTAATTAAGACAACACTTCAATTAACAGCTCAATTAGCCGAGGTAATTAGAAGCTCGGTTGGAACAAAAGCTGACACAGTCGTGAGTCCCCGCGCAGGTCGGCAACAGAAGCGGCATCCAGCCACTGGCCACCCAATCGCTGTCAGCCAGCCGACCGGATTTTTTTTGTTACCCCAGGGCCCCAGAGAATGGCACTGAGAACGATGCCTGCCTTTTTTTTTTCTCTCTCGACCCCCCCGCCCCCCCCCCTCCCAAAAAACACATTCACTCCACTCCCCCCCCAGCTATGTTTTTCAAAGAGTGCCCATGAATTTTACATGCTAATTCCCAAATCATTAAAGGCTCATTCCAGTGAAAGGAATTAACCTGAGTTTGGCATGCTACCCCCCCATTCATCCACCCACCACCAATCCCACCCCCACACCCACACCCCCCTCCTCCTCCTCCCTATCCGAACGGTTCTGCTCTACCTCAGTGGCTCTCACACACACCCCCGCCCCCACTCCTCTCCCCTGCCCATCCACCCAGAACACAAACACTTCCACCTGCACAGCTGATCTCTCCTTTTTAAACACGCCGCTGTTCAAACATTTACAAGGGCCCTTTGTTTCCACTGAATATGTACCTACGGCTTACAGTGGTGTAGGGGGAGGGCAGGCTTGACCTCCACCCGCCCCCCCCAACCCCGCCCAAGAGATCGGGGTGCATGTCAAGGTCTATCAGGTTCTTGTCCCAGATGTCTATGCGTTTCTCATTCTCTCTCTCTGTCCCTCTGTCCCTCTCGATCTATCTCTCCTTTTTCCTTACTATGTCTCTCTCTCTCTCACCTGACACTGACTGGTCTTTCCCCATGCTCCTGGCTTGAGCAATTAAGAGCACCACGGCAGCAGGTGAGGCATCCAATTAGCTGGCCATGTGCATAGGCCTCTCTTCCTCTTCCGTGGAGTATTAGGCCCATTAAGGTTTGCAGCAGCACATCTGATGACACGCCTGTCAAGGCGGGAGATGGAGAGAGGTCATGACCCCCCTGGGCACCAGCAGGAGGCAAGGCAAGGCAAGGCACCACTTGCCTAGGCAGATTGGCCCCCACCTCCCTGAGGGAAGGTGCGGGCTTGGGTGGGTGGATGATGGTGGTAGTGGGGGTGGTGGTAGCGGTTGGTTGTTGTTGGGGTGAAGATGCAGACCCAGCCTCTGATTCATACACATACTGCTTCTGAGGACAAATTGGGAAAAGCACAGACAAGCAGCTGACATTGATGATCAAACCAACCTTGAGTACAGAAACACAGTTAAGTTCCCACTACTGGAGACAGACAATGACACAACAAACTGTCACACAATACGGAAGATGATGTCTCAACCCTGAGCTGGTAATTAATGTGATTGTGGTAACAAGAGGAGGGGGGGGGGGGGGGGGTCATTTATACTGGTTAGTTTAGAAGTTTTATTTTTAATCATTTTATTATCAATATTGGTAGTAATACAGTGAATATATTTAATCTGAATTTTACACAGATTTTAGGATTACATAAAACATTTCATAGTTATATATAATGATATAATCTGTATTTGTGTGTAATATATCTTATGTATTATACCTACATCAAAAGAACATTATAGAAAAATAAACTATTAAACTGCAAGTATTTTATTACTAAAAAGAAAAAAATCCACAAAAAATAACCAAAAATAACAATATCTCAGCACCCACCCATCCACCCTCACAGCAGAGCCGGAAGTCACAGTTTCGTAAATCTTGTGACAGGATGAGTTGCTTGCTCGTGGCCAACAGTCGAACACCACAGGCTGTTGCCACACGCGGGCCCGCACTTCCCGCTGCGTTACTTCATCGGCCTCCACCAGCTGTGCGCCCCGACCGCTATCGGCCCTCTGCAGGCCTGCCGCGCGCCATGTGACCATGTGACCATGTGACCAGACTGGGCGCCTCATGAGTGGCCTCATGGTGGCCCGACACCCCGGCTTCCTGTCTCAGCGCTTACAACACACACTCACACACACACACAGAAACACACACACTCACACAGACTCACAGAAACACACTCACACAGAAACACACACTCACACAGAAACACATACACACAAAAACACAGAAACACACACACAGACTCACAGAAACACACACATACACACACACACACACACTCACAGAAACACACTCACAGAAACACACCCCCACACACACAGACTGACAGAAACACACGCACAAACACACACACACACACACACACACACACACACACACACTCTCTCTGTCGGGCCCTCACATCCTACTGCTAATCTGGAGCGACGCTCTTCCTGCCAGCTGCTACTGGTCATACGTGGCCCATTTTAAAAGCCCAGGGAGCCAGCTAGCGCGCCTGTTAGCACACCAGGCGCACATTCACAACTGGTGCATGTGTGTGGGAGCTCCTGGCACACACACACACACACACTGATGTAGGAGACAGATTGAATGGGTTACGCCAATAAAGGAAAATACATGGAAATGCCCACTGAGCATCAAAAGGAAAGGAAAAGTACATGAAGAAGCAAAGTGTGTGTGTGTGTGTTTGTGTGTGTGTGTGTGTGTGTGTGTCCCTCACGTCAACAGGGCAAGGGTGGACAATAAATATAAATAATTGTTTTACAACTATAGTTTTTTCTTATGTTTCAAGACATATGATGTCTTTATGACCAGTCTGGCCAACCCTGGCTACGTGTGAAACAGTGCCAAAGTTTGTCACATGCAGTATATGCCAGAGTTATGCGAATATATATCTTTATACTTCAATAAAAATTAAATTGGTTATATTAGCTTTTTAAATGAGTGGCCTCTATAAATTGGGTCCTTACAGTAAATGTTTCTGTGACTTGTGAGGCCTTGATGTTGCTTCATCAATTTATTCCATCACATGATCAAAGGGTGGGTGACAATGTTAGTCAGCAAGAGGGAGAGAAAGAGATAGTCATATATATATATATATATACAGAGAGAGAGAGAGAGAGTCAAATGGAGGGGGAAGTTAGGGAGCTTGTGAGTATGAAGCAGAGTAAGAGAGAGAGAGAAAGAGAGAGAGAGAAAGAGAAAGAGAGAGAGTGAGAGAGAAGGAGAGAGAGAGAGAATGCCTGTGGAGAGTGACTGAGTCATGCCGAGCTGAGGCAGCCAGGGTTGTGGTTATCCATTGGAGCAGTCAACACAATGGCCCTCTGTTGTTGAGGCTGAGGCTCACGGCACAGCATAGGCAGCATGCTAACAATCATAATTCAGAAATATTGCTCATTGAATTGTTGATGCGCCGAGAAAAAAAGGGGGGTGGGGAATGGGGTGGGGTTGGGATGGGGGCGTAAATAATAGATGAAGGAAAAGGCCGCTGGTCTGTGTGCAGGAGAAGCCACAGAGGAGGCACAAAAACACTGGGATGAGAGAAATAGGTCAGCCATTTTGCCCTGGGGATACCTGCGCGCTTTTGCATTTTAATGGCTGATACAGCGACATCTCACGCACCCGTCCCCTCTCTTGCTCTCTCTCTCTCTCTCTCTTTCTCTCTACCTCTCTGTCTTTCTTTTTTCTTTTCTTTCACAGTTTCTCCTCTGCTTTCTCCACAACCACGGTGGTCCTCCCCGCCCGCCCGCCCCCCCACCGAAATAGTCTCCCCCGTCCTCTTTTTTCCTATTGGACATTAATAATGATAACACAGAATGCGGCTGTTTAAAAATGAATCTCATGTATGTTTGTTTGTGGAGGAGAGAGAGAGAGAGAGAGAGAGAGAGAAAGGGCAAGAGAGAGAGAAAGAGCAAGAAAGAAAGACAGAGAGAGAGAGAGAGAAAGGGCAAGAGAGAGAGAGAGAGCAAGAGAGAGAACAAGAGAGAGAGAAAGACAGACAGACAGAACAAGAGAAAGAGAGAGAGCAGGCTATGGAGAATTCCTGCAGAAAGTCCTTTAATTAGCCCGAAGACATTCCTCTGGCCTTCGTGCGCCCTGAATAATGCATGGCCTTTTTAATGAAGTGTTTTTTTTGTTGTTTTACTTCAGTCGGATATAGGTTAAAATTTGCATAGTCCTGTGTCTGCATCTTAATAGGGGGGGTGGCTAAGAGGGATACCCCTTGTTTATTGCCTTGCAACCAGCCCAGTCCGCCTGCACAGCCTTTTTTACGGCCTCCAAAGTAATAGAACAATAAAGTGACCGGCAGCTTACCTGAATTAATTTACTGGAGGGTTTAGCATACAGCGGTGAATGCCTCTCCAAAGGTATGAAGTGTGAAGTGTGGGGGGCCACACATGAGAGGTGGGGGTAGCAGTTATGTTACTGCCTACTGTGTGTTTTTTGCTGCTAACTGGTAAGTGCATGTTGTTACAGAGACACTAAGAGGCACTGTACTATACTTATAGCTGTAATATTAGAACTGGTTGATAACTTTAAATAGTTTGCAATGGAAAAGCACTTTTAAGATAGTGTGTTATTATTATTATTAAAATAGTGTACCTTTTTTCTGGGGGTAGTCCTCTATTTGGTGGTCTGTCTCAAGGCAAAATAAAACAACAACCCACTCTGTCCCCAGATATTTATATTGATTTTTATATAAAAAATATAACTTTCTTAAAAAAAATGATATTGACTGCACAGCTGAGAATGTCCACTGTTTTTTTTTTTTTTTTTAGAAAAATGTCCCCAGTTTATATTTAGGAGATCTGGCCACTGTACCTCTAGAGTAAAACCTGACTTGTGGGTATTTTGTGTCTGATTTTAATTATTATCTCTCCAAAACCACTCACATTGCAAACACACACACACACACACACACACACACACACACATAAAAGGCGAAATTGCTTTATAAGATCTGTTCACTCACAGTTTTACACAAGTAGATTTGGATTAAGAGTACAGTGAAGGTCGCACATTCCAGTCATTCAAGCATGCAGAACAGGCTCTAATCCTGCAGCAATGTAGCTTTCATCTCCATCACCTGTGCAAAGCCAAAGCTCAAATCCTCAGTAGAAAATCTTGAGTGTTGCGTGTCAGCAGGGATAGAATCTTTTTATTTTCCATATATCCTACTCTTCTAGTTTGAGTAACTTTTGAAAAAAAAGTAACAACTTTTTGTGGCCTTCTGTTATAAAAGAGGGTTACCATAAGGGAAGTTGCAAACATGGACATGTCATCTGATTGCACCACCACTGACACAAAGCAACATAGTGGAAAGTGCCAGGCTGAGTGTAAGTAGAGGGCTCTTGTATGTTACATTTTCATTAATTGAATGTAGCTGACAATCGTATCCAGGGCGACTTACGGTGAATTAGGTAGAGGATCAGTCCCCCTAGAGCAATGTGGGGTTAAATGCCTTGTTCAAGATCACTTCAGCCATAGATGAGGGTGCAGGAGAGCCCTGGTTATTCACTCCACCACCCACATTTTTTTTAACTTCATAAGAATTAGGCCACAGCTGCTCACAAAACTTCATCTTGAACCCCTTTTTAATTGATCTGTGTAATGAAGCTAAATTTTATTTGTATTTTTGTAAATGTCATACAATTTGCAGTTATGTCATGTATAAGTATTATTTTTACAACATTGTTCATTATTATTTATTTAATATAGTTATATTAATATTTATTGCATATTTATTGCAGTTTAAGAAATGATGCACTGCAAGCTAGCTGATGTTGACACTGTGTTGGTCAAGCTTACATAGCCATCATTGTCTATGCTAATGTCCCAATGAACCCATGAGTTCAACCTAAAATAACTGATAATAAACATAGCAGATTAATTAGTAATAATAATTATCACATAATTAGTGCATAATTCTCCACTGTTTTAAACACACAACAGAGGTATAATTTTGCTTCTGTGGACTGGGCACCCATTTTTCGAGGGTTGTGCAATATAAACAGAAGACAGCCTGGCTGACAGTGTCACTGTTTTATCATCTTCTATTTTGAGATGCCACACAGCACCCGGATACTGAGGCAATGGGAAGTCGATGCAATAGGCAGAAATGGAGCAATTGTCTTATCTGATAATGTGGCACTCTCCTGCTATTGGGAAGTTCTGTTTCGGTAATTGACGTAGTGGTTTCTTTCTTTCAAAGACTTCTCTGGGTTTCTAAATAAATAAATTAACTAATAAAAAAAATAAAACACTGTTGGTAAGCTGTATGCCTGTAAGCTCACTGAATTATTTAAAGCAGATCTTGTGATGGCGGAAGATTCAGACAGCTGATTTTGGCAGGCGTCGGAATACCTGTCAATTCGCACGTTCTGTGCTGTCTGCCGGTTTCAGAGAACTCCTGTTTCCAGGTTGGCTTCAAACTACGACTGGCATGAGCCCAAGAAAAGTGCAGTCACAAGACTTCTGCTCCGTGGGCTTATATCACGGATCCAAAGTAGGCCTATGCCTGTAAGTCTTTAAGTATGATGGCAGAATGATTTCACAAGGTCATGTGGTCACAAGACTGGAAGGACAAGGAAGACAAATGAAACACATTACTTGAGGTTATTATGGGCATCTCATAAAAGCATGCCACAGATCCTTTTAATAGTCATGAAAGAAGCGTTACAGCATGGGAACAAGCGAGCTTAAGATAATCAAAACGATGTAAGACATTTACCATGTTCTTGACCTGACACTAAGGAATGTGTCAAGTGTTAGATCACATCATTGGCATGTTGGTGTCCAATAAAACTTATTTAGGTCTGGTTTGTTTCAAAGCACTATAATCACAGTTTAAGAATAGAAATAAGGATGCTAGGGTAGGTTATACAGACGTGCTGTATGTCATAAGCCTGATCTTCCTCAAAATTGAACATGCTAAGCTACACAATGGTGTTGCCAAGGCCTGTGATTTCAACGTTTATGCAAGCAGTGTGTGAATGTACAAACCACATAATGATGATGTATTTTGTATATCTGATAGGTAGTATGATGTCACACAGTTATTACAACAGCATGTACTTGGTAAGGAAAGTGGTTATCCAGAGGTTACTATGTTAGCAATGCTAGTATTTTTTAAAGGCTAGCTACAAATGTCAGCAGCAATGCTACATTTATGACTATGTTGCTAAAAGCACAATTAAGATATAGCACTGCCAAAAATGTTACATTTAGTTGTTAAGTGATGTAAACAAAGCAGTAACAGCAAAAAAAACACAGTACTCTGCATGAAATCTGTAAGAAGGAAACATTATTAATAAATTCCCCTTCGCAAAATTGAATAACTTCCCCCTTCCTTGTTTATGGGAGCTTCAAAACTATCTCTCAAAAAATGTTAACAGTGATTCCAGAACAGTGATTGCTGCCATAACACTGGCATCTCTGAGGTCTGGGCAAACGCTGCCGAGCACTAATTGTCAGGTACGGAGGAGTCTTGGGCAACACCAGGCAGGCTCCCAACAAATCAGCAACCCCTTTGCTCCTTCGCGTGGGCAGATTGGCAGCGTGTGCACCTCTCCAGCCCCTGGGTCGGCTCTCTGGCACTTTGTGTGCCCGCTGATTTGGACCGTGTCACCTTGCTAGCCTGGGCTCAACAGGTGCAGGGGCCATTATGCCAGTCACAGGCTGCCTTTTGTTCACATCTGGCACAATGCAGGGGAGCCCAAGCCCCGCGCTTTGACTTTTTGAATAAATAAACAAGATTAGCGAGCTCTCGTGGTCTCTTCAGGTTGCCCGTGCAAAAAAGGGAAAATCCCTGGTAGTTTCTGGAAGCTTTCTTTTTTAAAGTGGGAAGTGGGAGGGTGAATCACAAGAAGAGGGGAATTATTGAGATTTCTGAGGACCACAAGACCACATATGTACTATGTGCTTTCATTTTCATTTACCCACAACCCAACTCAGATATGCAAACAAACAATATAAATTGAGTAAATGTTCCTTGAAAATATATTCTTACAAAACCGTCAGAGGGGAATGAGAAGGCATCTCCAGAGCGCTTGCTGAGAGAGTGCTTTGAGGAAATTATTTGTAGGATGCTTGCCAGCGCTTTTGAGAAACAATTTCCCACAGAAAGAGGACAGCAGGTCATAAGCTTTTTTTGTTCAGCATTTGAATAAAATTTGCTTCTTCTGTTACAATACCTGTGATGTGTGTATCTTTCTTCTCAGCCAGAGATCTATGTTAATGTTAAGGGATGCTGGACTTAAACACATAAAACAGGTACATAGATAATACAATTGTGAATCCCCTTTCCTGTGCTCTTTGTTTTTTTTCCACACACACACATACACAAACCAGGCCAGAGGTATCAAATGAAACCAATCCCAGAGAAATCATCAACGACTTTGGTTTTTCCCCACAAATGTTAAATTAACTATGTGAAGGCAGCTGCTCCTGGAAGCGTCAGACTTTTTGTTGGAGACAATGAATAATTCCCTTTATGCCACACAGCACACGTGGGCGAGAGAGAGGGAGAGAGGCAGGCAGGCAGCGGGAAAGATGGCACCCGCGCTATCTGTGCCTCAGATCAAACGCAATTGGGGGGTTCTAACAAACGCAGAGAATAACAAGGTGGCATCAGCTCAGAGGATTTCTGGATAGTGTGAGTGTGAATGTGTGTGTGTGTGTGTGTGTGTGTGTGTGTGTGTGTGTGTGTGTGTGTGTGTAAGTGCCTTAGTGAGGGGAAGAGAGTGCTCGAGCAGCTGGGTACCGCTTGCTGCCCACCTTGTTCGTTTGGCAGTGCCCCCTGCGAGGGGCATCTGTGCTGCTTCACACAAACGGGTCTGTGAAGACAACGCTGGTTCTGCTCTAATGGGTCAGAATTTCTGAACCTGGACCTGCTGTTATCAGTTCTCCATGTTATAACTGTTGTGAGATAAAAAAGAGATTTAAAAAGGGGGTTCAGCATTGACAAGCATCTATTGCAAGAAGAAGCCTGTTTTTTGCACCACATGCTTATGACGGAATGAGAAGATTTTTCAGAGGAACCTTCAGAAGTTCCTATGAATGTTAGATGATCGGATACGTAATGGTTGGTAGAATGACCCTAGGGTATCGAATCATACTGTATCGTGTCGCCTGCAGTCAGTGGCTTTGACAAATGTCAAAGGTTCTGGAGGTGAGTCAGAGGTTCTAAAGAGAGAAACGTGTGACTCACGAAACAGCTTCACACCTGTACTGAAGCCCCCCCCCTCAACACACACCACACACACACACACACACACACACCACACACACCACCACTACCTTTTACAGCAACCCCCCAGCCACCACCACCAGCACCCACCCCCCCCTGACCCTCTACTGCACCTGGCTGTTCCTCCACCCAGTGGCCAGTCCCACAGGCACTTCAGGGCAATCACCTGCATGTGTGTGTATGTGTGTGTGTGAGAAAGAGAGAGAGAGAGAGAAAAAGAGAGTGAGTGAGAGAGTGGGAGGCAGAGTGGGAAAGACTTGGGGGAATGTTTGAGCTTGTATTTTTTGTGTGTGAGAAAGTTAGACAATGACAGCTGGAGACAGTTGAGAGTGTGAGAGACAGAGGGGGAGTAGGTAAGAGAGTAAGTCAGGGAGATATTACAGTAAGAGAAAAAGAAGAGAAGGAGAGAGAAAAAAAATGGGAAAAGGAGGAGGGAGGGAGGAGGCGGCAGAGGGGGGGCTGTTTAGGGAGAAAAGCAAGAACCTTTTTTTCCCAGAGTGAGCTAACTTCCCTGCGCATCGGATAAATCTAGCTGAGGCCCCCTGGCTCCATGGTGTTCTCCTACAGAGAGAGCGAGAGAGAGAGAGAGAGAGAGATAGAGAGAGAGAGAGACAGAGAAACATTGAGAGAGGAGGGGGGGGGCAGCAAGCCCTGTGATGAGGGAGGTCTATTATTGCCAATGCGCCAGGAGCCGCAGTCACTCAATGAGAAAATGATGCAGTGTGTGTTTACGCTGATTTAGTTTTGGGGTGTGGGAGGAGGTGAGGGGGGAGGGGGGGGTGGGATTGGTTAGGTGGGTGAGGAGCGAGGAGTGAGGGGTGAGGGGTGAGCAGTGAGGAGTGGTGCAGGGGGGTTGTAGAGAGGAATCCAATAAAGAAGATGAAGCGAGGAGGTGCTGTCTCTCGCCGGGGCAGAAGCGGCACACTGGTGTGTTCGCATTAGAGCAAGCGGTGTCAGCGTGCGGCGTCAGGAAGCCGAGCGATTATTGTCAGTAATTCCACAGGAAATGTTGCATCTTTACTGACATTTCGGTAATCATTTCAGCAGCTGGGAACAATTAGAAAAAAAAAGTAACATTGCACAAAAGATTGGCGCATGCTGCTATTGCTTTTCAGGGAAAACACAGAGAAAGGGAGAGAGAAGAAAAGAGACAGAGAGATAGAGAGAGACAGAGAAAAGAGAGAGAGAAAGAGAGAGAGGAAGAAGGAAAAAGAGGAAAGCAATAACGTATAATGTCCATGTCCTCCGTTTGAAGTTCCACCCCCCATATGAGAAACAGCCAGTAACAAGGGCAGCACGGTTTGGCGCACAAACACATGTTTGACTCAGTGTCGTTGTGCTCTGGGTCTGCATCCTGTGAGGGGTTGGCAGCGGAGTGGATGGGTGTGTGTTTGTGTGTATGTGTGTGTGTGTGTCTGTGTGTGTGTGTGTGTGTGTGTGTGTGTGGGAGGTATGGGAGTGGGCTTTTGGTACGACTGGAGGTGGTCGCTGCCTGACAGTCTTGAGAGTCATGCCACCTGAGAGGGAAAACGTGGCAGTTTGCACAGCCGTCAAAGAAACCACAAGCAAACACACGCAGCTGCATGTCTACCTGAGTGTGTGTGTGTGTGTGTGTGTGTGTGAGAGACAGAGAGAGAGAGAGGCAGCCAGGCAACTGCGGTCGTTCCCTGGAATATTGCAGAACAGGTTTGGGTGTAATTTTATTTATTTATTTATTTTCTTGGCTGGGCAGGGCCGGCCTAGCCTAGTCAGGGAGGCTGAGAGCTGAACAGGTGAGCTGACTGAACATGAGCTCACTCCCCCCCTGTAGCTGCGAGCTAGCTTGACTCGCGGTCAAAGGCTTCCCACCGCCCCAGAGACACCACCCACATCCAGACAAACTGGCTGGAGTAACCGCACCACAAACCTCACGCTGCTTGCCATTAGTAAACGCCTCTCTATTTTCCTGCATATTGCTTGGAAATGCATTGGGAACAACAACAACGAAGCATCATGTAATTGTAGACATGTGTAAAAAAGATGGATACATCCCATAAAGTGAGCTATCTGTATTGGTTTGGTTAATGGCTGCTTTATGTCAAGGCTAATTTGACTTTTTGCTGCAGGTGAGGAGTGTTAGCGCTGGGAGCATTCTTACGTTCTGTTCTGCGCTTTGCCCCATGGGGGGTCGGGCGCACGCCTCTGAATGTCAGCCACTGCACGGAGACCTTTAGCTTTTTATGTGTCTCCAGATCCCCATCTCACGTTGTGTGTGTTTAGAAGTGTGTGTCTGTGTGCGTGTCTGTGTCTGTGTGTATGTTGTTTATGTGAGGTGGTGTGTTTGCATGTGTGTCTGTGTGTTGTGTGTGTGAGGGTGTGTGTTTGCATGTGTGTCTGTGTGTTGTGTGTGTGAGGATGCGTGTTTGCATGTATGTGTGTGTGTGTGTGTGTGTGTGTGTGCGTGTGTGTGTGCGTGCACTTCCTTGTATGCTTGGGAAACACAACGATGTGAATATTAATGATTGATCACCACTGTCGTGCCAGTGCATAAATATTAATATGTAGGAAGGCCTTCGGCAGATTGCCCCCCACCCCCCAAACACACACACACACACACACACACACACACACACACACACACACACACACACACACACACACACACACCCCTCTGTTCCAGTGCGGGTAGTCCTGAAGCCCCTCAGTCTAATGAATGCTCCCATATTCCAGACATGAGTCTGCTGTGTGTGTCTGGTGGGGGTGGTAGGGGTGGGGGTGTGGGCTTGGGTAGGGGGGTGGTGTGGGTGATCCTGCTCCAGAGACTAAAAAGCCATAACACAAATTCATTTCAACCAGTCACAACATTATCTCATTCTAATTGGTGAAACTCATCAGCCAGATGATCTAATCAATTAAAATCACCTGTGTTACAGTACGTGCACGTTTACAACCAACACATGGCATGGCATTTAGCTCACATGAAACTGGGACTACCCTTTGGTCCACCCTCACTCACCCAGAGTGTACTTGGCCTCCCCTGGACTTTCCGTCAGAGGCTGAGCCAGAGGCAGAGAAGGTACTTATCGCCCCCCCCCACCACTTCCTCAGCCTCAGCCTCCAGCATCATGCGAAGGCCTGGTCAGCTACAGCCATGCTGTACTTCCCCTACTGGAAACCCCAGAAGAGTTAGCGATCATGTCCCCGCGATAATGAGGAGCTTCATGATGCAAGCGCAACCTTATCTACGATAGCTGCCTGTGCTGTACAAAAACAAAACAAAATGTGAGCACCTCAGATATGTTTTTTTCTTCCGATCTGTGGTGGAAAGTGGCGTTTGCTGATGGCTCAGACTCAGACCCAGCTATGAAAAAAGTCCCAGACACACATGCTCTCCACAAAGCTGCCTGGAGGAAGCAATCATCTAATCTCCCCCTCAGCTTTTTAAAGTGCTGTGAACACAAGAAGGTTGGGCAGTGAGTGACAGGGGGAAAAATAGAAAAAAAGAAGAGAGTAAGAAAGAAAGAGAGGAAGAGAGAGACACAGAGCAACAGAGAGAGAGAGAGAGAAAGAGAGAGAGACACAGAGTGACAGAGAGAGAGAGAAAGAGAGAGAGACAGAGAGAGAGAGAGAGAGATAGAGACAGAGAGAGAAAGAGAGAGAGGAAGAGAGAGACACAGAGTGACAGAGAGAGAGAGAGAGTGAAAGAGAGAGAGAGAGGAAGAGGAAGAGCGGTGTGTGATGAAACTTGTGCATGCTGTGGCCCGGAAGCTTGCGGACCCAGATATAGCAGGTGAGAGCGGCGTTCTGGGACTCTCCCACCCACTGGCAGGGCTTTGAAGAAGATATGTGTCTACACACACACGTGGGTGTTTGTGTGTGTGTGTGTGTGTGTGTGTGTGTGTATGTGTATGTGTGTGTGTGTGTGTGTGTGTGTGTGTGTATGTGTGTGTACGTGTGTGTGTGTGTGTTTCTGTGTGGGTGTGTGTATGTGTATATCTGTCTGTGCAAGTGTGAGCGTGTGTGTGTGTGTGTGTGTGTGTGTGTGTGTCTGGAGAGTAGGCATTTGAGTCCTATCAGACACTACACCAATATAGCTGCTTTGGCGTGTGTCTCTCCTCCCAAGGTACCCCCACCCCCCACCCCCCAACGGGCTTCCTCTCCTCCCCTCCCCTATCTCCCCTATTCCCTGTTTGTCTTTTTCTTCCCCCTCCCTCTCCCATTGGTTGTCTAGTGTCTGTACCATTATGCATAACATTGTCACAGGACAGACAGGAACACTGGACGTACTTGGAGGAAAAATGACAAGGACAACGTTTCACATGTTTTATTATCGCTGTCCTCACCTGGCATTTGATGGATTTGAATGACAGCCCTTGTATTAATGACATCCTGGTTGTCTGTCATTACCAAATATATGTTCTTCTCTTACACTCTCTCTTTCTCTCTCTCTGTGTCTCACTCTCTCTCTATCTCTCTCTCACACACACACACACAGACGCGAGGTTGAACGCCCTCACCACAGTTAATGTCAAACTTCTTTGATGGTGCAACATGTAAACGCCCATCTGTCGTGTAGCCTGTATGTGTGTCTCTCGTATCAAATATGCCGTGTGGAGATCCACAACAAAGGGCTCGCCTTTCACCGTGCGGGGAAATAAACGCAACGACTTTGAATGCCCATCAGCCTCCTGTCAGCCGCTGACATTTGTTTGAAAAGTCAATTGTTTGACTGCTAGCAAGATCATTTCCATATGTTGTGCAACACAGTGTGGAAAGTTTCACTTCAGAGAGGACCTATTTTGAGACTCTCAGGTTTTTTTGGGGCGAAGAGCAGCGCGCTGTTCTTCAAAGCAATAACATCAACTCTGACATTTCTATTCTCTTTTATATCGTGGCTAAAAAAAAACCTTCAAAGCATTACCTGCCTCCCTAATGACTGTGTGCCTTTTGTAACTCAGCTTTTATTTCACATTTGACAGACTTCATGCTCAGAAAACTTTTTACGCCGTTTAACCTTTCTGTCACATTAACCGTCACATTTTGCACCTTTTGATAGATACCATCTTAGGTGTGTGAAGACATGCTGCTTGATGATTAAAGATGGCGCAACTCAGCAGCCAGCGATCGCAGTGGCCCCGAACACCCCCCCCCCCCCCCCCCCTTGCTCTATGGCCCTAGGCCACATCCTGTTGTCACCTTGGCTCCCCCACCCTTCCTCCCTTCCTCCCTTCCTCCCTTCTCTCCTTCCTCCATCCTCCATCCTCCATCCTCCCCCAAACCTGCCTGAGAAGGTGACGAGGCCCAGAGCTTGGCTAATGAGGCCTCGCAGGACCGTGGTGCATCACTCAGGTGGGCCACTCAGGAGAGGAGCTCGGGAGCCGGCGCGCTAATGAGACCATAAACACTCACCTGCTGCACACAGGCCCCTGGTTAAGCACTGATGTCATACCTGAGGGAGGGAGACAGAGGAGGAGATGGGGAAGGGGAGGGAGGGGAGGAGGTGGGGTAGGGTGGGGTGGTGTGGGGGGTTGCAAGCATGACGGTCAGGCGACAGAGAATGGCCAATTAAACTGTGATACCAGCACCCCGCCGAGATGAGGAAAGACAGAGGAAAAGAGCGAAGGAGAGAGAGAGAGAGAGAGCATGAGAGAGACAGAGAGAAGGAGAGATACTGTAGACAGATAAAGAGAGGGAGACAGAGAGAGAGAGAGAGACACACAGAAAGAAAGAGCAAGAGAGGTGGTTTTGTGTAAATCAGCGAGGCGGGTGCGATTGGCGGAGTGTGCGTGTTGAGTGAGCGAGCGGGCGGGAGAGCGAGCGGGTGGGCGTGAGTGAATCTGTCAGCTGTGCTTGGCTCCTTCCCTCCCCCTGCTCGCCGCTCTGGCCCTGCGCAGGTTTCCAAACAAACTTGCTGAAACATGTTGCCTGTTCGCCCCCCTCCCTTCCCTCCCTTCCCTTCCCTTCCCTCCCCCCACCCCATCCCCAGCACTGCCAGCCCCCTCTACCACCCCCACCGTCTCTCCCTTCCTACCTCCCCACTCCACCACCCACCCTCCCCTCCCCAGCCTCCTCCCGTCCTCCCCTCCCCTGCTGAGCACCAAAGCTGCGGGCCACAATGAAAGCAGGTGGCAGAGTCGGCGCGGCCCAAAAAGAATGGGCAGAGAGAGTGGGCGTCAGGCGACAAACAATCCCAAAAATCCCCACTGACCCTCAGCCTTGGCTCTGCTCACTGCACAGAGAGAGAGAGAGAGAGGGAGAGAGGGAGAGAAAGAGAGAGAGAGAGAGAAGGAGTGAGAGACAGTAAGGGGGGGGGGGTGGGGTGGGTGTGCAGAGAGAAAGAGGGAGAGAGATGGACAGCAAGCTTACAGATAAAGAAATCGTTACCACCACACAGCTTTGTTGGCTTTTGGTTGTCATTTCCCTCGTTGCTAAGAGAGAAAAAATACACAGCTGTGTGTGTGTGTGTATGTATGAGTGGGAGGGGGTATAGTGTGTGTGTGTGTCTTTATATGCTTTATGTTGATATAAAAGACAAATTGTGTGTTTGTGTGTGTGTGTGTGTGTGTAAATGTGTATAACAGAGAGAGCGAGTAATAGCAAATGTGAGGAACAGGTAGTTTAGCGGTGGAAAGCCGAGAGCTGAGTGAGTAGTTTATTTTATTCTCCTTTGGCAGAGGGGCACCTGTAGCCCTGGGGCCGCTGGCCCCCATCAGATGTTAACGAGTGGAACAGCAGCGAAATAGAGGCTCTGCTGAGGCTCACAGCCCTGTTAACTGATTTTCACCTCCGCACTCCAGCAGCAGGTGCAGCAGCAGCACAGCTCTGAGTTAAGGAGAGAGACGCAGGGTGAGACAGAAAGCAGAGAAAAAGGAGATAGAGCGAGTTAGAGGGAGAGAGAAAGAGAGAGAGAGAGAGTAAAAGAAAGAAAAAACTGGGTGTCTGACAGTTGGTGTATCTAAACAGGTGAATTCCACTCTTTGAGCGAGCAGGTCTCATCTTGATATTCTTCTGATGATTTTTTTTCCCCCCAATCATTATCTTTGTTTTTTTTTTCTTTCTTTTGTACGATGACAGTTTTTTATTTCTCAATTAGCAAACCAAGACGTTGCAGTCACGAGGCACCTCTGTCCCCAATCTAGGTGTTGCTTATAGCGTGATTGATCGATCTTGTGCCTGTGCAGACGTGTGAAAATGTGTCGCCACAGACGCAAGCAGAGAACACCTGCTACTCTTGCCCAACAGTTTACCGTTTCCATGACGGACACAGAGAGAGAGAGAGAGACAAACAGACAAACAGACAGGCCCCCACGTGCCAAAACAACAAAATGTCTAAGTTACCTGCAGGTGCCAGTGTTCATTTTTTTAATGGTGCCTCCCACTTGAGAGTCCCACCAAGCCGCATGGCAACTAAAAAGAGTGATCTTAGCAACAACGATTTTAATCCTTATGTCCAGCCTGAAGCCTACAGTGCCAAGTGTCACACTGGACATTGTCCTGTTATGGATATGGAGGAGAGCAGTTGGGATGAGGGAGAAGAAGGAGAGGAGGGAGGGTGATTTTCCCAAGAGGAAAAGAGAGCGAGAGAGAGAGAATGAGAGGGAGACAGATAGAGAGTGATAATTTTTCGTCCAGAAATAACAAAGAACAAAGAGGGATAAATGAGTGCATTTCGAACACAGGCTACTGGTTTGGCAGCGGAAGGCGGGAGTGGGAGCCGGCGTGGTTAAGCGGGAGCTGGGCGAGAGAGAAAGCGAGGGAGCGAGAGAGAGAGAGAGAGAAAGCGAGACAGCGAGAGAGCGAGAGAGCGAGAGAGCGGCCGTCCACACATCTGTCCGCTCAGCACGAGGTTCCAGAGACACCCACGGAAGCGGGCTTAACCTTCTCTCTCCCCCAGCACCTGTTCATTAGCATGACACCCCCCGCTGAGACTCAGCCATTCGCACTCGCTCTCGCTCTCGCCCTCCCTCTCCCTCTCCCCCTCCCTCCCTCTTTTTCCCACCTCTCTCTTTCCATCCATCTCTCCGTCTTGCTTGGTTTATATCTTTCACTCTCTCAGTCTGTTTCGCTGTCGGTTCCACGCATGTCTCCCTTTCATCTCCAACTTTTTTTGCTCCTGTCTTTGTACTGTTACTTTTTTGCTCTTTAAGTCATATCTCTCTATCTATCTTTCCTTCCTACTTTCTCCCTACTGTGTGTGTCTGTATATATATATATATATATATATATATATATATATATATGTACCCCACCATTATATCCCTCTATCCATCTCTCTCTGTTACTGTGTGTCTGTGTATCTTATATATAGACACGCACACAAACACACACACACACACACACACACACACACACACACACACACACACACACACACACACACAAACACCAAGCCATTGGGACAGTCCCTGTCCTCTTCAGTGGAATGTAATCTAGCATCTGATTCAGGCCACGTTGACTGGGACACTACGCTAGCACCATAGAGACGCACAGCCAACTCGTCTGGAGGGAGAAGAAAGAGGATTGATGAATTGTATCTATAATAGTGCAGTCCTTCCCCTGGTGATTTTTGATTTTCAGGCTGCGTTTTTTTTTCTGTTTTTTTTTTGTCCTCCTCTGAATGTAGTTTGAAACTTGAAATTTGCCATCATAGCTGTCTGTATCAATCAGAGCTGGCCTCCTTTCCAATGGCACAGTCGTTTATTAGACAAACTCCAAAGATGTGTATTAATCTTACTGTGCTGTGCCAGCCAGCGTCCTTGAAAAACTGGCTTCAAGCAGTAACTCATAAAGACGTGCTCGCAATCTCATTTTGGTTCTATTGAAAAAACAAGGCTATGGTGGTGGTGACTATCATCCATACCACCCATCCATGCCATCCCTTTTGAAGGTTGTTTCTGAGATTATGCCTAAATAGGACCGCAAGTCATTTAGTGTAGTCATATAACGTTGGTGCATGATGAAGCAATCCATCCTCCCTCAGACACACAGGCTTTAATTAAAAGCAATTTTTACAAGTGACACAAACATGTGGGGTGGTAATTTAGCCCAGTGTCTTTTTTTTCCTGGCGGGGGGGTACGGGGGGTGGGGTGGTGGGCTGGGCTTTGCGCCGTCTCTAATAATCCCATTGCCCTTGTTGACTTGCGTCCTGCACTACTGGTTCCTGCAGAAGAAGCTTCTCGCGCTGTCCTCCCCTTCCACTTATTTAATTGCTTTTCCTCAGTGCCTGGATCATGGCGGGGATGACTCGGAGACAACATCTCAATTCCTGCCCGCCTGCCTGCCCACTGAGGACTTTCTATTTCAATTACACACATCGATTTTTTTTCTTAACTCTCCCCTTCTTTCTTCTCCTCTACTTCTCTCTTCCTGCCTCTCTCTGTCTCACTCTCTCTCTCTCTGTCTCTTTCTCTCTCTCCATCACTCTCTCATTTCATACTCTCCCCTTATTTCTTCTCCTCTACTTCTCTCTCTCTGTCTCTCTGTCTATCTTCCTGCCTCTCTCTCTCTCTTTCTCTCTCTCCATCGCTCTCTCATTTCATACTGTCGATGGTTATTGATATCAAATTTCATTTCCTGTACGGCTGCCAAGCGCCATATCTGATGCTGTCTCACATGAGTTTCCATGAGTGCCACAGCGGGGTGAGTGTGAGTGAGTATTTTTCAGAGGAATAATGTGCATGACGGAACACACCTACACAGCAACATCTGCGTCTCTTTAAAGACTTTTTCTTGTCTTACACTGCCCGACTTCGTATGGCTTGACCCTAGGAAGTGTTTAGTATCAGTGTCATCATGTCAAAGCTGAGCAAAATTCCTGGAGAAGTTACATTCACACCCTGACATCTATTGCGCTTTGGCTAGTATTATCTATGTTTTTTTTTTCCTCTCTACAAAAACCATTAGAGGATTTCAACTGCTTACATTTAGAGTGTGTTTTTTTCTGCATATGGTGCATTAAGGTCAATGTTGGTAAATGGATTTCTTCTACGCTGTGAAGAAAAGCTGTGAGGTGGGTGATACACACACACACACACATAAGGGTTCATGTAGTGCAAAGAAAAGAAATCCCACAAACTCTTTAACCCCGCGGCACCAGTAACCCTGACTCCTACGACACAAAGCCCGACACTCTTACACTTACCCCCGTCTGCCTTACATCATCCCCCCCTCGCTTTCAGAGGGGAGGGAAGCATGCACCAGGCCTTCTTCTCCATACCATGATATCATTTGAAATGTTTATACCACCCTGCTTTAATTTAGAGGCGAGCAAACATTTGGGATCTGGGATCGGGATACGCGTCTCTCATCTACTGAGACATGCGGGGGCCAAGGAGTTCTCATGTGAGACCGACATGAAAAAAACGCCTCACGGAAAGAAAAAAAGAAAAAAAAAAACGCCCGCCTTGGCAAACAGTGAGGCGACGTTTGAGGCGCAATCTTTAAGTAAAAGTAACTGCGGGGGTGCTTGCGCCACCTTGTAATCCTTGTCCGTGTAAACACACACACACACACACACACTCCCACGCTCGCATTTACGGGCCCCCTGGACACACAACAATGATCACATAAACCTTTGAAATACATGGCGGGGCAGATAAGATAGGCCTGTTTATTGGATGTTATTCTAGATGGTTCCCACAGCCACCAGCGTTCAAAGGTCCTCATCATAAGCATGCAGCTTCATAAAAGATGATTGGCTGCTGAGTGTGTGGACACAGATACGTGCACACACACAGGTGACGGTGCTACTGGGTGGGTGGGTGTTCATTCCATCACTGCTCCCACCACTCCTGCCCTCTATGTTTGCCCCTCAAACATTTCCCATAATCCTCGGTGTGGTTGCAGGCACACACAAGGATTTGGGGAGGTGGCAACATTGTCACTGTTCTTATCAGCCCACCACCACACACCACACACACACACACACACACACACACACACACACACACACACACACACACATACACACACACACACACATACACACATACACACACACACACACACACACACACACACACACACACACACACACACACACACACACACTTTCAACCCCCTTTGGGTTAGTGCTAGATCAGTCAAATGTTGTAATTGAAGCAACATCGATGATTGAAATGCTGACAGCTAATTGTAAGGTCCTCTTCAAGACTAAAGTGTTTACATCTGGAAATTAAATGATAGCTAGAGTTTAAAAAATTGAGTTGAGAGTGTGCTGTTTTGATAATTTGAGCTGGAAATGTGCCTTTATTGCCTTGTTTCAGCCCCTGTATGCGTATCTCAAACTATTAATTAAAAATTAACAGATTTTAGAGGGAGAGTTTTCTCATCAGCTCCTAGTGAATGAGGTTTGTGACTCATCTCAGGAGAGAGAACGAGCTCGCGGCAGTGGCAGCGTACCACGACTGCCCCCACGGCTTCCTCCGTTCGTCCGTCGGCACGCAGATAACGGTCCTTTCTGGCCTGTGCTGTAAACGGCCGGGGCTGGGCCTTTCATGTGTTCGGCTTTATGCCACCCCGGCCATATCTCAGTGATTGCCTCTGCCTCTGCCTCTAACTCTGCCGAGGAGCTATCGGGCTCTGAGGAGGGCAATCAATACAAGCCGCAGATAAAGATGAAAGCAGCACACGGCGGCCATTTTCCCTCCAACATATGTGTTTGTCTGTGTGGGTGAGGGTGTGTGGGTGTGTGTGTGTGTTTGTGTGTGAGTCACCACATCAAGCCAACAGATAGAGCTCCTGTGTCATCCTGGTTATTATCTGTTTTTAAGTAGTGCTCGGCACAGCATGATAACCACCCCTCCCCCCTCCCCCCACCCCCTCATTTTTTTTGTGTGTAAGTGAACAACGTGTCGGTGTCACACTTTGAGCTGGTAAAGCCTCAGAGGTCGTCGACAATAAACTCTAATCTACGTAAGGGTGTGGCAGTAGGAGGGGTCGTTTGAGGAATTCTTACTGTGGGTGTCACTGGTTTGATAAATATGGTCATAGCATAGCTGATATTATAACCTCACTCCCACTTTATTGTACATGTATTATGTACATTTTAACGTAATTGACATTGTGAAATGTGTGTGTGGTCCCTCAGGACTATCAATGTGTGTGTGGATGTGTATGCGTGTATGTGTGTGTGTCTTGTGTCCTATGTGGGACATCTGTCTTCTGAACTATGCATTTATGTGTGTGTGTATGTGTGTGTGTGTGTGTGTGTGTGTGTGTGTGTGTGTGTGTGTATACACACTAGTGTGTGTGCACGTGTGTGTGTGGTGTACTATATGTCAGGTACTCTATCTCCTGTTCCACGCTGCATGTGGGAAGGTGTGTCCATGTGCGACTCATGTGTGTGTGCTTTTACATGCCGCTTGTTCTCTCCCGTCCTCCCCTTTTTCCCGCTCTCATTCTGCGTAATTTAATTTCACCCCGCCTGACTCACACCAATTTCTTTATTATGGCGCCCGTCGAAACACAACAATTTATTAATTACCAGTTCAGTTGTCTTTTAATTACGCACGGATCTCATTAGTCTCCTCAGCCGTCATCCAAAGCCATCCCCAGTCCCCCTTTTTTCCCAGGCAAAAAAAAAAGCCAAGCAAGAAGAAGAGAAAGAGAAAAGCTTTCATAAGGGCTCTCCCCTAGAGAGACCTTTAAACCTCCACCTGCACATTATAACACTAATAAACCTGTTATCAGCCCAGGAAAGTGATGGCAAACAGGTGACTGTGGATGCTGATAAGTCAGCAGCCAAGATTGGGTGATCCCTCTCTGAGCTCGGTGGCACAGTGCGAGACTCTACTCTGTAGAGGGAAAGAGAGAGAGAGAGAGTGTGTGTGTGTGTGTGTGAGAGAGAGAGAGAGAGAGAGAGAGAAAGACAGAGAGAGGGAGAGGGAGAGGGACCGTGAGCCGGCAATTTTTTTTTTCTGCACTCCAAAATCATTATTGGCAATTAGCGTTCGTCAGGGAAGACAGCAGCTGGATGTAATTACAGGTAGCCCCTCATTATGCCATGGTTAGGGGAGGGAGAGAGCGAGAGAAACAGAACGAGAACGAGAGAGAGAGAGAGAGAGGCTGCTGTTGTTTGTTCTTATTTATTTATTTTTTCATGCTTGAATGTTGTGCCACACACATCCATCATGAACAGGATTATCCCAGGTGCAGCAACGAGGAGCAATATTAACTATCTAACTAAATAAATAGATGCAGCTAGGAGAAATATTCCGTAATTACTCGTTACGCTTAGATCTGAGAAGAGTAGAAGGTTTAAAGGAGGAGGAGGAGGAAGAGGAGGAAGAGGAGGATGAGGAGGAACAGGTTTTTATATTATATCTGTGGTGATGACCGTGAATGCCGATCCAGTCGAAGCCAAGGTTGCTTTGACCTTTAGCCCATTACCTCATGCTCTCCTTCTGCTCCCAAACGAGCTCCAGTGCCAGCACCCCTGAGGTACGAATGATTCACAACACAGAGGTGTGTGGGATGTACATATATCTGACCAAAGCATCCCGCTCCTAAGACAACTCCTAAGCACACATTTCGGCATTCCGGACTAATCGCCGCACCAAAAGTGGTTTTTGGCGAGCGTGTGGTCGTGAAGCGGTGTGCTGTGATCTCAAGGTGATCCAGCTCATTAGGCCGATCCAAAGAGTACAGCAGTGCGTCACTCCACTCTTGCAACTACAGCTCCAAAAAATCCCCATCGAATCACTTCGCCTTTTTTTTGACACACTCTTTCTCTATAATGCCAATATCATTTATTATTTTATTTTTTTGGTTAAATAATTTTCCATTTCCCTTTTATAGATTCTGGGGAAATGTCATTCTTTTTATGAAATATAAAAGTCAGACGGCTGCCTTGTGTCAGGTGCCGGACATTCTGTTTTATTAAGCCCAGTATAACTTTTAATAAATACTTTTCATCTGACTCCTTTTTTGGGGGAGGTGATGTTGCTCTTTTTGACAGACTCCTAATGTCATCAGGTTCTCATCTCCGAGACTTGTTATGTCAAATAGTTTCTGCATGACATCAAACGCAGGACGTATATTGATTGTGAGAGGCTGTCTTAATGGAGAGTCTGCCCACTCACTCCTTCAGCTGGACACTGACATAAGGACTGGACTTCTCATAGCTAAATAAAAACACCTGTATAAAGCATGGGCCTGACCAACTGGCTGGCTGTCTGGCTAGTTGGCTGATGATGGTGGTGTTGTAGTGGTGTGGTGCATGACTACACTGCTCTCAACTGCAACATAATTAATCAACTTCTGCAGGTAAAAACTCAGTTTGTCTACCCCCTAATATAATCCAAGTTGGCCCCCCTGACACTTTTGCTTTCAATGACTCGTGTGAGGTTGAGGTGTTTGTGGGGGGTCGGGCTATGCAATAGGGTGACAGGTGATGAGGTCAGGGTGTTGTATTCCCAACACCAAGGTCATACGTTCCGCTAATACCCCTCTCTGCAGCTAATGCTAACCCCCCTCCGTTTGCCTCCTAGCTGTGTGTAGCCCTCCTGCTTCTTCAAACAGACTTCGGCTGGCGACGATCCCGGGAGAGCACGGGGTGGTCATGTTGGCTAGCTTGGCTCTCAGTGGCTTGCTGACATGCCAGGACTTTCAGGCTTAAGTCATTGTTTCATTGGTCTGTCAATTTTCATTATCCTCCGCAAAGCACACAGCAGGCATCTGGAGGTGGATTTTGAGTGAAGTTTGCGTTCACTCTCAACTGTCTACACCAGTGATTGTAGACACATGTTTCTTCCTTACACAATCATTGGTTTTTAAACATGAAAACAGCAATCGATCTGAATGTTGTTGGTATCAGAAGGATTTGGCTTTTAAAATGCTGGCTAATTAATCAAATATTACTTTATTTGTTTTCTTTTTCTTTTTCATCAGCTACCCCAGAAAATTCTGAAAAATTCTTTTTATAATACACTAACTGCATTTACTGCTATTCAGCCAACCTTCAGTGATGCACCAAAAAGTATCTTCTGGGTTGAGGAGATTCATTTTGAGTTTGAGAAGTGTTCCGTAAATATTATCTAGCACTTTATCCCTGGTGAATTGACAGTCTTTGGACATTCCAAAGCTCCTGATGCACCCCCCAACACCCCCCTCAAAAAAAAAAAAACAGCCCTCTCTAAACATTTTGAAAAAAGCAACAGTCTGGCTGTGAAAGAGTTTTTGTTGCATTTCCATCGCATTTCTCAATTTCCACTGTACTCCATCCAATGTAAACACAAAGGACAACTGTCATGTTAAAATGAAAAAAAAGGGACTGAAGGACTTTGTGATTCAACTCGTCTGCCCTGCTTTCCTTTTTATTTCCTGCCATGAAATCCTGGAACTGAATAAGAAAGAGAGCTTTAGTGAAAAAGATCAAGTGTGTAACGATTTAACAGATGGAATGCTGACTAAATAGGCAGCCAATGGATGGATATTATTAATACATTACTGGCATTCAGCTGCAGACGGAAATATTTTGAAAAGTGCAAGGAGAGAAAAAAAATACTTAAAAATGTTGCTCCTTAAATGTGTATATTCCTCATAAGGCAAGACTGACATTTAAGCTTGTACCAGCTCGTGTTTGCTGGTAATCTCATTATAGGTAAAATACTACAGAAAATGTATACATTTTTCAGTTTTCAGAAAAAAAAAATATTGGCTAGTGTATTAACACACACACACATACAGACAAAAAGACAGACAGACAGACAGACACACACACACACACACAAACACGCACACATGCACACCCACACAAATATTGCATTCTAGACGAACATAGCTTGGCTGAAATTTACAATAGCTCGCGGCGGTTCCTCCTGACTACTCTTGCACCGCAGTGCAAGTCTTGTGTATGTCAGTATATATAGTCGCAGGAAGCCTGGAGGTTATATACGGTGGAAATACTCTGTTACATGATTGATACTTGCAGTTTATGTTCCAGAAAGTCTGGGCGCTGGCTTGAGTTATGTCAGTGTTTCATCTTATCAGGCATGCCTGTCAGAGCGCAGTCATAAATAACCGTGAAAAATGGTGGCGCAGGTCGAACTCTGCTCTCCAATTCAACTGTACCAGTGCAACCCGCAACACAGGGACA
>CM059278.1:27069531-27079531 GCA_030347295.1 Setipinna tenuifilis
GGCTCAAGGTCGCCCGGCGCCGGGGGTCTCAGGGTCACGTGGCCCCCGTGACCTGGATGCGAGCGGCCCCGGGGGCTGCTGGGAAAAAGGTCCGGACCTCCGCTGAGGGTGTGTCACATGCTCATTTGTCCCCGCTGACGGCCACAGATAGGGTGGAGTGACCCGGCCCCCATCCTGCCCTTCAAGTCTGTACTGTCAGGACCATGGAGCTGAATGCGTATACACACATCGACACAGCCAAGTCCTGTGTTTTAAATGTGGAATGGCCCAATGAAACGGCTCGTAAATATTGCATCAGCGGACGAAGTTTTTCGTCACCAACCGTGAGGTATCGCGCGAGGTTACAATGATGCAAGAATGCAACTCCTGCATCAGTGTGCAGTCCCCCCGACTTGTTAGGAGATTTATTTTCTATGTAAACACACTATCCCAAGCGTGTGTACCCCCAGGCCACCTACCCCCCCACCCCCCCCACCCCCAACACACACACACACACACACACACACACACACACCCTCGTCCATTCTCACATTTTATTCATGGGGAACAGCGGGGGCTTGTCCGGCCCTGGTAGTCGCGCGAGCCTCAGGTGAAAATGGAGCTGTAACAGCCCCCCCCCCCCAAACAGCCCGACTTGCCGCCGATCTCCTGATTTCCCAGCAGGCCTCAACTCTGCCCCCCGCAACAGTGTTTGAAATTCCACTGAGGGACCATTAATGCATGGGCCGCCAGACTGATCCATATGTATAGTCAGTGTTCCTAGCTGGGTGAAAATTGCCCCCCCCCCCCCCCCCCCCCCCCCCCCCGCCACCTCCTCTTTTTTTTTCCTCAGCTTCGCCTTCCTTCTTTTCTTTCAACAAGGTGGTTGGGGGGACTGGGTGGGGGTGTAGGAATAATAAGAATTCTACCTCTCCGGACACAGACCTGCTGGGAGGGAAGTGCCAACATAGCGCGAGGCGCAATTACCCGCATGCGGAATTTTTTTTTCTTCCCCAGCCATTGTTGCAGGGTGACTTTTTGCTATTGTGTGCGCCACCGCGCCTTCACAAAATGAGAGCCTTGTTCGGCTCGGCTCGCTTGCATCACATGGCCCTGCTGCTGTGGGATTCTCTTCCTCTTCCTCACCCCCCCACCCCACCCCACCAAAGCCCCACCCTCTCCGAGCTCCCCTCACCGCTGTGTCGTGTCTCCCTCCCTCCCTGCCGCTGTCAAGGCTCCCTGTCAGAGAGCCGGGAAATGAGCGTTTGACGTGACAAGCCTCTGGATGTCTCTCCCGCTCCTGCTCCCCCGCCCGTCTGCCTCCCACCCCTGCACACCTCTCTCCCCCCTTCCGCCTCCCTTCCTCCCTGCCTTCTTCCACCCCTGTCTGTCTGTCTGCCTGCCTGCCTGTCTGTCTGTCTGCCTGTTTGCGTCTGTGTGTCAGGTAGCAGTGCGGGGGACAGCAAAAGCCTCCATGGCGGCCACCGCCTCTTGTCACCGCAGTAATGGTGGCTGCGTGCTCGCGTCGTGCTCCCTCTAATTGGCGCCTCGTATTAGTGTGCCGAACGGTGTCTAGACAGCGTAATTAAGGAATAATCTCCGAAATGGGCATAAATACTATTAACCGCCGATACGGACGTGGGACATAGCCGCCAGGGTTGACAGAGAGAGAGAGAGAGAGAGAGACAGAGAGAGAGAAGGAACCGCCCAACCGGCGTCGTTCCTGTCCTGAGGTCTTCATTCTGCCCCTCGCTATTAATTCTTTTAAAGACGACCTCAGGTTTAGCGGCAGCCATCTTACCTCTCTACTGATGTGACTGTGTGTGCTTGTGTGCGTGTGTGTCTGTGTGTGTGTGTGAGTGTGTCTTAGCGGGTCTGTCTGTGCGTGTATGTTTTTGTCCTTCTGGTGAAATCCCGCTATTCATTAATGCCCCCCCACCCCCACCATTGCCTCCACGCCTGTAAAATGATGGTGCTCTTTTTTAATGTGGTGTGGTGCGGTGCTCACGTGTCATACCAGCAGGGCATCTTTCATCAGCACCACTTATTTAGAGCAATTTTTTGGGGGGGGCCCGGCTAATATTAAAAATTCATGTGCACACAGAGATAAAGTGGAACAGGAGACAGAGACAGAGAGAAAGACAGAGAGAGAGAGAGAGAGAGAGAGAGAGAGAGGGGGGAGAGAAATAAGCAGCAGAGAGAAAGAAAGAGATGATGTGGAGAGAAAAACAGAGAGCGCCCCTGCCTGTGCGAGATAGCAACCCCGTTTTTTTTTTTTTTTTCGCTTGGGTCTAGGCCCCCTCATTGTTTCGATTTAGCCCCCGCGCATGACGCTAAGTCATTTTCTGGAACAAATTATGTATCTAACTCATGTCACAATATATCAGTCACATTACAGCACATGACGAGGCTGGGCCACTCAGGGAGGAGGAGAGCGACGGGAGTCAGGTCAGCGGCTCTCATCCTGAAACCAAGCAGAAAATTTAATTATTGCCTTAGCTTAGGGAAGGTGGCTGGGGGGGATGCTGGGAAGGGGAAGGGGGGAGGGTGGGAGGGAGGGAAGACGTGGGTAGGGGGTTGATGGAACGCACCCTTTCATTTTAACAAGACGTCCCTGCTTCCAGTCATGCCATCCTAACTGCATTGCGACAGAGGGAAGCTTCTTTTCTCTCATTTTTTGGAGCCTTGGGGAAAGTGTAGAGATGTCCCCCCACCGTGACCACTCAAATGCTCGGTGCCTGATAGCCTGTGTTTGATCGGCGAGGAAAAAATCTTGCTCGGTCCTGCTCAGAAAGGATTGCACATTTTTATTTGATTTCACACGAAAAAAGCAAAAACAAATGAACACAAAAAACACCTCACACAGCATCTAGTCTGTAAGAACAAAACAAGCCTAATCAAACGAAGACGCTGACTTCTATACTCTTTTTGTAATGACAAGTTTTTGTTTTTATTTGTATTTTTTCCATTTCTTTGGGACAAAAAAACAACCTTGTTTTGCTTTGAACTCACAAGTGGGAATGCGTGTGCTTTGAAGAGTCTAAGCAGAGAAGGAAATCAATAGAGACACCGTGGGCTGAACAGAAATTAATGACTTCAAAAAGTCTTTTGAGACAAAGTGGCTAGATAAAATCAATTTTGGATTGGAATCTGCACTTTTGAAAAGGCACACGCAGCGTCACATCAGCATGCAGGTTACTGTGAAGGAAGGAGAGACACTGTGTTTTGCTGCCACAGAACGGCACGCCATAATAGCCCTTCCCTTTTCCCCACAGAGACAATGACAATGTCTTAAACGCTGCAGACTGTAGAACTCGAGGTCAGCTGACTGCAGAAAAGGCCACTGGAAATCCGCCTGAGAAATGCCCTACTTTTGTTGCAGTTATAAGAATCCGGTGGCAGCTCGCCTCCTGATCAAAATATTATATTCAATCTGTAGATAACCTTGATATCATCTATTTCTATGAATAACATTAGAAATACGAGCATGCTTATGTATTTATGTATGTTTGTATTATAACTTCAAAATCCATATGTGTGTACAGGTGAATACAAATAGACTGTAGTATATAACTAGAGTAAAGGTAAAGGCACACAAGTAGAGGGGGAAAAAATCAACTCCTACACTAGAACACTAGAAATGAAAAACACAGCATCCCTACTGATGCACAGCTTTGCAGCTGTATGTGAAAATGCACTCATTAAAATGTGTTGTGTCTGAGATACAGCACCTCCCTGGGTTCTCAGCTTGTAGACAGTGCAGATGTTTTACCTTTTTTTGTTTCTAAGGGACACATCTGAGGAGAAGACAAGAGCAATGCTATGCATAATACACACCACCTTGTTAGCATGTCAGACTATTGTGGCAACTGCTTTAAAACAAAAAAAAAAAGCAAAAAGGGGGGAAAAAAGCTGACTACCGTCTCCTGTGGATGGAAATGACCAGACAGAATAGAAATGTACATTCCCAAGATTGTTTCAATTCTCCATTATAGAAAGCCATTATAGCACTCGAGTGTTCATTAATTCAAGCCTGAACACATTTCAGTAAGCAACACTTCTATCTATAGCACTTCAGTGTGGCTTACTCTAGCCAGGGCTCCAGAGCTCGCTAGCGTCTGAGCACGCCGGTGCCTTGCTAAATCAGCCCCTTTTGTTTTGGTGCTGCTGGTGGCTGCGTGGAATGCGACGCTTCGCTTCGGCTCTCTGACATTCATCTTCCTCAGACAACGACGGCTCGGGCCTAATCAACGCTGATTAGTCTGGAACGCTCGCGATATCACGGCCCAGCTCCTTCAGCCGCCTTCAAAAAGGCGTCATTAGCTTGGCGAGCACATCTAATGTTGCTTCATTTAATTAGAATTTAAATGACTGAATGCCATATTCGAGATATTGCTTTTGTCTTCCCTCCACCTACTCTTAATCTAAGCCATTTTCCATCTTAATAGCCGCACAAAGATATTCATATTATGGGGCTACAGAACACAAACAGCTAAGTTGTATAGCTAATCTGTTCACTGCAGAGGACACAAGATGTTAAGTGCTAGTCTTCATACAATTAGTTGTATTAAAAAAAAATCATACAGTTATGATGGGTTAAAAAAGAAGAATGTGCCAGAATTTTTTTAAGACAATATTTTTAGCCCCTATCTGAGATGGGAGAGTAAAATATGAATGACTAGAGCAGAAAAAGAAAAATTGCCTTTGTCTCAGCAGCCAGACAGAAGTAGGCTGCTCCTGCAGTGTGTCAGTGGGACATCACAATAGCATATCAGCGAGAGAGTGGGGAGCCATGGAGCACTGAGATCTCCCCTCTTCCTCCTCCTCCTCCTCCTCCACCTCCACCTCCTCCTCTTCCTCCTTCTGCTCTTCCTCATCCGTGCTGAAGTCTCCAGTGGTGGACAGTCTGACGGCTCTGTTTCTCACAGTATCCATCAAGCTCAGGTGGGGGAGAGCTGAGGACTGAGGACTCTGGTCAGTAACTGCCCTGCTCTGGTCAGTAACCCGTTGCCTGTCCACCTCCGGCGCCCTCCCCTTACAGCCCCTGGGCCTGCCTCCCTAAACTGCCCCTTAAAGCACACCGGCGGCACAGCGGGTAGCCATCACCTCCACTTAAAACAAAGGATATTCATCAGGCCTGTCCGCCGCAGCACCACCGAAGGATTGTGGGCGAGCAAATTACGCCCTGAGTGCATGGCTGGAGGTGAGGAAAATAAATGGGTCTGGATGTAATGGTTAGTGCCCCCTGGGTGCTAGTCCTGGGAGATGAGAAAGAAAAGGGAGGGAGGAGAGTCAGAGAAAGAGAAAGAGAGAAAGGGGGAGAGAGAGGGAGGGGTAGAGAGAGAGAGAGAGAGAAAAGGTTGTGGTGAATATGTGCGCACTCGTGGAACGATTTCACCTCTTTGTGGAGCCCTTTCACTCCATGTTTTATGTCTCCTCTGCTGCTCCAATTTTGGGCATCCATCATTCTGCCTCATCTCTTCTCTTCTCTCTTTTGCTCTCTCTCTCTCTCTTTATCTCACTTTCCCTCCTTCTTCCTCTCTCTCTCCATCCCTTTCTGTCTCTCGCTCCTTCCTCACGTATCAACCTTACACCTACACAGTGCAGATGGTTTCATTTTATAAGAGATAAAGCCACATTTGGTTGGAACTGATTAAACAGCGAACAACATCCCCCATCTGCCATTTACTCCCATATAAAATTGCTTGGGCAGATGCTGACATCTTCGTAGATGATTGATTCACCTCTGACTGGCGGCTGGGGGGGCGGTGGGGTGGGGGTAGGGGGGTCGGGGGGGGCTCCAGCTGCCTTGCGCCTTTTTTCGGGAAAATAGCTGGCCGTCGCCTTTACAAGGGCCGAGCGCAATCAAGGCCAGCCCTGATTGGACTCCGGCAGGTGAGCTGAGACCAAGTTAATCATGATCACAGACCTGGTCCTGATAATTCCCTTTTGTGTGTGTGTGTGTGTGTGTGTGTGTGTGTGTGTGTGTGTATGTGTGTGTGTGTGTGTGTGTATGTCTGTGTGTGTGTGTGTGTGTGTGTGTGTGTGTGTGTGTGTGTGTGTGTGTGTGTGTGTGAGTGACTGTGTGCTGTCACTGCTCCAGACAGGGTCAAAAGATAACGGTGACCCTGAGGTCCACAGACCCTCGAGACATCAGATAGATCTGTGTTTCTCCATCAGCATTAGAATTGCCCTCTTTCTTCCGCTGACTTTCAGACAGGCTTCTATTGACACAACAGAAAAGAAAAGAGGTGGGGTGAGGTAGGGGTGGGATGGGGTGAGGTGGGGTGGGGAGGGGGGCTTAGGCTACTCTGTCTGGGGTGCAATGAGTAAACAACATGTTTACGATCTGCTCCCTCTTTATGCTCGAGAAATAATTTGGGCTCTTCACTTCGGTATTGTCAAACGCGATAAGCTACCTCAAGGATTTTTTGGTGAACGAGTGTTCGGATTGTCTTCCCTAAATTCCAATGACGCCCTCAAGATTTTACTGTCATTCTGACACTCATTTACCCAGAGTTTTATAGCGCACCATTGCAGGAGGGCCTGTCGACTCCAGTAAACGTACTCTGAATCATGACTTGTAAACACTCAAGCGTTTTAAAGAGCCTCTCCTTAAATGCATGAGTACCAATCAAAGGCAGAGGACGGGCGAGCGGAGGAGGCAGAGTGTTTGAGCACAAATATCATAAAACTGCTGAGTTGGTCCCTTCTAAGCAATCAGTAATCGGTCTCAGCTCATATACCCGCTCGGATGAAAGCAGGATGCAGAAAGTGGTAGACCTGCAGAGTGTCGGAGAGGAGGAGAGGAGAGTCAGGAAAGGAGAGAAAGATAGATGGAGAGAAGCAAGGGGAAAGTGGGAGAGAAGAGAAGAGGCAGAGTGGTGGTGAGGGAGGGGGGGGCAGAAGCAAAGACATGAAGCCTGTGTGTGTACGTGTGTGTGTGAGTTTATGTATGTATGAAAGACACGGAGAGAGGAAAGAGAATGAAAGAGATGGATTTCACCTTGAAACCTTTGTGTGTGTGTGTGTGTATGTGCTTGTGTGTGTGAGCGTGTGCGAGCGTGTGCATGTTTCTGTGTGTGTGTGTGTGTGTGTGTGCGTGTGTGCATGCATGCATACGTGTATTCATATGTGTGCGTGTATGTGTGTATATTTGTGAGCATCCACTTGTGTGTGTATGTGTGTGTGTGTCTGTGTGTGTGTGTGTGTGTGTGTGTTCATGTGTGCACTAGACTAGAGTATGTGTAACTGTGCGAGTGAGACAGTGGAAGAGGCTGAGAGGCAGAGAGGCAGAGATCAGCCTGTGGAGGTTCAGTCTCAGGGGTGGCGTCTCCGGCAGCCTTGCGTGGGACTCAACATGATCCTCCTGCCAGGCTTCACTTTTAATGGCAACCCAGGAAAGGGAAGGGAAGGGAAGGAAGAAAAAAAAAAACACGAAAGAAAGAAAGAAAGAAAAAAAGACGAATCTCCCAACCTGCCTCTCGGAGACAAGCTCAACCTAGATTCCGCATTCTGATGAGCAGAGCAGGCCAGAAATCATCGACACACAAGCACACATACACACACACACACACACACACACACACACACACACACACACACACACACACACACACACACAGCATTTGAGAGAAACAATGTCTCTTCCTGCAATTTTCTGTGCCAGCCTGAGTGGAGCTCGGCATGCCCTACACACAGGCTTTCCTCCTTTTGCACCTTGTGACTGACGCAGCTAACAATGCCTCTCAAGTGCTTGTCAGTCAAGGCTTCACCCGCACAGAGCCCCTGTGTTAACTAAAGCACAACCACAACAACCTTATCTCCAGCCGAGGTTATTTGTTAAGGCACCCTATCAAGTCAACTTAAATTTGCATATTAATTGGATTTGCATCTGCTCCTCTAAGGTGACGTTTCGTTTCGTTTCGTTTCGTTTCGTGCCTGTGCACTTGTGTGTCAGTGTGCCGAGTGTGTGTGTGTGTGTGTGTTGTGTGAGTCTGTATTACTGTGTGTGTGTGTGTGTGTGTGGATGAGTGTGTGTGTGTTTTAAAAAAAGCAAAAAATGTCCGCAGGGAGCTCACCTGCGCTGGAGAACAGAGATCTGATTTTGGCAGGGAAATTGCTTTAAGTTGGGGAATAATCGCATGAGAAACCCACACGTATCGGCCCACACATCTCCCTGCCTGTCTGCCTGCCTGCCTGCCTGCCTGCCTGCCTGCGGAGCCTCGGGGCAGAGCCCGGCACCACACAAACCTGCCGTGACTTTCTTGCACATACTGCATATCTGGAGGCATATGCATTCACACACACACACACACACACACACGCACACACGCTGACATACACGCTGACACACATAAACACACAAACATGTACACACACATACACGCACACACGCACATGCACACCACACAGCTATACAACTCCCGCTATCAATACATATTAGATTGTTTCCTTGTCCTCGTCCTCTTCCTCTTTCCGCCCTGACTCTAGTGTAGTCCATGCCACTTTGGTCGATTACACAAACACCGACATTATGTCTCCTGTATATGGTTTGGCAGAGTCTGTGATTGCACTGATGCTACTGATAAACCCCTATCCCATTTCTGTATGAAATGCCATCTTTCACATCTCAGGGGTAAAAAAAAAAAGTAATTTCGTGGAGAAATTACCAGCGATGGCAAAAAACGAGTAAGGACCCTGATATGTGCCGTTGATTTGTATTTATTTATATATTTCTTTTTTTTATTCTTTTGCTAAGGTGTCCTACTCTGTGGGCTTTAATGTCTAAAAGCAAACAGGGAGAAATCGATTTCATCCCTCCGCCTTACTGTACGCTCACTCGTTTTCACGGAATGTTATCTCATCAAGATGCCATCCGCGATATAACCCCTCTGTTTACCTCGATCGTTAATAGAATGCTATCTTATCGGCGTTTGATTTATGGGACTGTAACGCTCATTGTGTCTGCATGTAATGCCTGAATATTAACTGTGACTGGATATGACACGTGGGCTGTGAGGATAGGAAGGAAGGGAAGAAGACAAGGAGCATAGAGACGAGAAATTGAAGAAAAAAAAAAAAAACTAGGACGCGTTTGAAGGTGTTTTTTTTTTTTCTTTTTCCAATGCCTCCCTGGCACCCGTCATGGCGAAAAGATCCCCAGTGTCCTCGGCGTCTCCGACAGCAGTGAATTTTTAGACTCCCGTTCGCCGGCAGGTACTTTTAATTGGTCCAGGCACCTTCAACACGTTCCTCCCCCCCGCCACTCCTCAACAGCCCCCCCAACCCCCCCTAACCGCCGCCACCGCCACCCCCTACCCGCCGCCACAGGCTGCTCTGGCAGGCAGATGAGGCAGGTGTGATGACGGCTTTTGCAGGGGTGGCATGGCCCCATCCGGCCTCGTGTTGATTGACCGGTGCTGTCTCACCACCATCCTCCATCCACCCCTCCCCACACACACATACACACATGTCACACACACGCATATATATACACACACACCACACACTATTTCACTTTCACTTCCTCGCTGTTGTAATGCCCCTCTCTCCATTATGCCTCGGATAATAAGTGAGAGGAGGCCAGGAATAGCTGGCGAATGGCTTCCTCATTACTGCTCTGCGAGATGCAGAGGGCTGAGGCTGAGGCTACTCCCCCTCCCCCCTCCTCCTCCCTCCCCCCAACCACCACCACCACCACCTTCACATACACATCTAAGGCAGCCTGGGGACTGCAGCCCCATCCTATCAGAATAACCCTCACACTCATTCTCCCTCTGCCTCCTCGACCCGTCATTCTTTCACACGTCTTAAGAGCCCAGCGCCAGGAGACTGTATTCGCGAGGTGATTGTGGAGGTGGTGGATTGAAGGAAGGGGTGGGGGATGGTGGCGGGAGGTTGGGGGGTGGGGGGGTGCACTGGGGGTGGGGAGTGGTGAGAGGAAGCCGTAGTTGGTGCTCGGGGAGGAGAGGAGTGGAGTGGAGGATGGGGAGGAGGAGGAAGAAGCATGTGACCAAAC
>CM059278.1:27084531-27104531 GCA_030347295.1 Setipinna tenuifilis
GTACATTTGTTTCTGTCAGGAATAAATTGCCAAGCTGGTACAGTATTATTGCAACATTCCCTGACATTACTTTTACTCACGAAAAAAAAAAAATCTCCCTCTTGAATCCAGAGGTGTCCATCATGGCGATGATGATTGGACAGCTCATAGAGGAGTGTGGTAATACTGACATCAGCTTCTCTTCTCGGCTCTCAATTATTTATTCTTTATTTTTCTTCACGAGCAGCTGGCTGTTCGCAGACGGGTGGCATGGGAAGAAAGACAGACGCGGCATTTTTTCATGCGGCTGGACAGCGCACAATCTGTGATGTTTTTTTTTTTCTTTTTTTCTCTCTTTCTCCTTTTCTCCTTTTCTTTTCTTCTCTCCCTCTCTCCTTCTACTGATGGCCAGGCCAGTCCAGGCCAAGCCAGTGCAGCCCGCCCGATCCTCGTGCCCCTAATGCTGGAACACCTGCACATTCTCATCGGAGACGTCAAGACTGGAGCCAGGATGCTCGCTGGACGACGCCGGTGCTCTGAAGTCGTTTCAAGCCTCCCACCAGCTAAATCATCAAAATATTTACGACAGGTTGCTTAAAATACCCTCCAGTAAGGCCCTTTCCCCCCCACACCTTCTTGCACAAGCTTGCTTCTAGGTGAAAGAGGTGCAGCAAGGGTACAGTGTACACACATCTGTGATTAGTCTTACAACTCTTTCCCAACACTCACAAACACACACAGACACACAGCGACACACACACACACACACACACACACACAAATACACACACACACACACACACACACACACACACACACACACACACAAATACACACACACACACACCAACACACAAACAGAAGGAAAGCTAATTCATTTTATAATGAAATGCAGTCATGTTTTATTTATTGTTATCCGTCATAATTTATTTAGCCAATAGGTGTTTTAAGGATGGTCTGGTTATGTTTTCGCTTCGTTTGCCATTGCATCACTTCCCTAACACGTTAGTCCACTGGGCTCAAGGAGATTAGGAATTCAGGAGATGCATAAAAATCAAGATGACTCCTTGTATGGCAATGTTTTCTTTTCGACAGCGAGAGCAGCCGGCGTATACGGTTTTGGTTTAGTACATATAAATGTTCATGCTTAATAGGGATTTGGATGTAAAACAGTTGAGGGAGCTTACTTAATTATGTTCCCCGCACATAAACAGACCTAGGAGCCCTTCCCCAATGCTAAATACTCCCGGACATCTTA
Organism: Setipinna tenuifilis; assembly: GCA_030347295.1. Taxonomy (NCBI): domain Eukaryota; kingdom Metazoa; phylum Chordata; class Actinopteri; order Clupeiformes; family Engraulidae; genus Setipinna; species Setipinna tenuifilis. The sequence goes on from CM059278.1 coordinate 27,085,769, forward strand.
AAAGCCTTATTCTTTATTCCTGCTTATTCTGGCCATTACGTTGGAATGTGGTGCCAGCAGGTAGGGGCAAGGCTGGGTATGTCTGGGTTATATTAAATGGGGACTTCCAAGTCTGTGGGGAATAAGTCCAATGACTAAATGAGGCGGTGCAGTGGCCTTGCCATATTTCACCTTTACAATGTATGTCAGGTCACAGGTTCATCTCCTGATGGTAATGATCGTAAGTCAAAGTGCACCTCTCTTTTGCCCATGCGGTCAATACGATGCTATTAGGTTTTTTTTTTGCCGGTGTCGTAATGTCACGGTTCTTTGCTTTATGGAATCGCTTTGGCTTTCAGAGAGATTCAATCTAGTGCCCTTTCATAACTCACACCAATAAACGGTGGAGGTGGCAAAACAATGCAAGTTCCGCGTGCAGATGGTTTTGCTAATTAAAATGAGAAATATTATTTGTTTTTGCCCGACAAATGAGTCGTCTCCCAAGGCCTGTGCGAGGTGAGGAGAAAGGTTTTTTTTTCTTTTTCTTTTTCCTTCCTTTTCGCTTCCATTTCTCAAACTCATTTCAGCTCCATTCACACACAGACCCCCATGCTGAATAAATGTCCCCCTTTTTAAAAGTCAAACGGAAGGTTGCGAGTCAATGGAGTAGTTTCTTAATGGATCCCACCTCCTGCTCCCCATACCACCCCCCCCACCCCCTCCACAGCACCCACCCCACCCCCAACCCTGCACCCCCCCACCTCCCCACCCCCCCTCGACTTGTGTGAGGTACACTGAAGCCGGTGACTGTGAAGGAGCCCGAGCAATGCTTCATTTTGAGGTAATGACAGTCCCTGCAGATCTATGCAAATGCCAGCTGCTGCATTGGCTGCCGCTGTAAAAGATGGTAGCAATTAGACCTTGCACTTAAAACAAGGTGAGTCAGGACCTTTTAATGGTGCACTGTTCCTCAGCCCGCACACACGTGGCACCTCATATTTTAGCTGGAGCACCGCCCAGCGAGTGTCGCGCATGGAAAACCTCCTCAGGCTTAGCACTGACATTCGGTGCCTTTGTCTAACAAATTGAAGCTTTTTTTTTTTCCTCCTCATATTCATTTTTTTTTGTTCATATGGGTATTATGGTAACAGTATTAACAAAAAAAAAGATTACAGCCAATTATCAGTGGCCACTCTAATCCAAGGCCAGGAAAGCAGTTTTGATTAATAAAAAAACATTGTTTTTTTTATTTGGAAACAGTATATCTAGAGTGCTTAAATTAAATTTTTAAACATATTTTAACCAAATCTAATTGACAAGAACATTAGTATACTATGTATATGTCTACAAATGTGTGCGCATTCAAGTATATGCATACATGCTCATTGGGAGGAAACAGTCAAAGGGCAGATCAAATAGACTTCATTAGAAGTGAACCATACAGCAATCGATTGGCGCGCCGGGTCTCCGCACAGTTGAGTGCACCATCCATCATGGGGGCAGCAGACGCCCTCTCCTCTAAACAAACCAACCCCCACCAGCCAGCCACCGCACCAGCCTGCCTGCATCTCTCTTCCCCTCTGGAGCTACACCCCCCACCATCCATCCCCACCACCTCCACCCAGTCTCCCATTTCACCACCCCAGCACACAGCACACAGGTCTGTGGACTCTAAGGTTATCTGTCTCTGAATGTCTATTTCCCTCCCGTGTGTGTGTGTGTGTGTGTGTGTGTGTGTGTGTGTGTGTGTGTGTGTGTGTGTGTGTGTGTGTGTGTGTTTGTGGATGCGTGTGTCATTTCAGGCCTTGGTGGTCAGTGGGACAAACAGACAGTGTTTGGACTGCTGTGCCTGTGCTGTGGGACCTTCCCGTGACAGCATTGAGGACAGGGCTGCCCCCCACCCAACCCCACTCCACCACATCCCACCCTTCAATCCCCCAACCCCCCGCCCACCCACTGACCCACCTACCCACCATCACCCAGAGGTTAGGGCTGAGTAACAGTGGACTCAGAGTAAAGGTCATAAAGGGCTTTGCAGGCCACGGCCCAGCTCATAGACACAGGGACATAGGGAGCAATTAGAAAATGGCTCCTGAAAATAGCTCGGCCCCTCGTTATGTACCCAGGGAGGGGTTGCTTCCTCTCCTATGGCTGTATGGTGTATTTATATGGCTGGAGAGCTGTTATTCAAAGTAAAATGCACCCACACACACACCCCCACACCCACACACTCTCTAATAATTCAGTCAGTCATGCTCTGTTTTGAATATGTGTCTTTCCCCCCCTGTCTGTGGGCACAACATTGGCACCTATTTTGGGCAGGATTTTCATACGCACCTGCTCGGCCTGCTGGACAGTCAAACCAAAGCTGATATTGTCTCTGTTTAGTTTTTTTTTCAAACCAACCTGAACCAACCATTTCCCTTTCTGACACAGAGGGGGTTTTATATTCTTTCTCCCTCTCGCTCTCTCTCTCTCTCTCTTACACACACACACACACACCACACACTCCCCCCCCCCCCCCCCCCCTCTCACTCTTTCTCTCTCTCTCTCTCTGTCGCTCTCTCTCTCTGTCTCTCTCCCTCTCTCTCTCTCTCTTTCTCTCTCTCCTTCTCTCTGCCTGTGCACAGAGGATTCACTGAAGCGCTCCGGTGGCAGATGTGTAGGTCACTGGTCTGGGCCTGGTTGTCGTTCGGTCCAGCACTGCAGCTGCGATGCGGTGATATTTCCATGATAAATGACATCCTTTCACCTGGCCAAGGCAAATAGATTATCTTGGCGCTTCTGCCTACGTAACGAGCGGCGCTCTGCGTCTTAATGAGTCGGAGTAGGCAAGCAGTCACCTGCAATGTTCCGCCCCGTTCTGGTAATTCGGCTGGTAATTCTACTGAAGTGGACATGTTTTCGCAATGTCTGAAAACACTTTAAATAAACATCTGCGTCAGCGCCTTCTATGCTTTTCTACAGAAGTAGTTAATCGTTTTGTGCCACGCGCTCTGGTTTTCCTCTTTCTCACTCTCTCGCTCTCTCTCTCTATTTCAGGTCATTTTCACGTCTAAGGTTTGCTCCCCACATGACCACCCACCTTGTACACATATTAGCTCTCACGCTGGGGCACTGAAATAACACTGAACAATATATATGTTTATACCTACAGAGTAAAGAAACATTCATATCCTCTCCCCCCATTACAGTATATTGCCATAGTGCAACATCGCAGTAGGTTGAAATGATTGATTTAACTATGTTTGCTGTTCTTTCTGCTGATGGTGGAAAAGAATAAATCAGAAAAGCTAGCCATAGAATTGCAAGAAGGCAAACCATCTTGTCTTGTACAACAAAAAACCTCCCCTTACGGACACAAAAGTCAGTGAAAGTCAGTGTTTTCTTTAATGTGAATTTTTCATGGACAACTAAACATATTTGCCAAGCAGGTGTCACATTCTGTTGGCCTCTAGGACGCCGGCTCCACCACCACCACCACCACCAAATCTACCAGTATTCCAACATGGCAACAGTTTCGTCTTTAGCTCGGGTGGGTAAAAGCTGGTTGTTTACCCTTTCCAGATCTCTCTGTGTGGCCTTCACTCCTCAAGCAGCTTGTCAGTCAGAAGAGTGTACCCCCCCCTACACTGACATCTCTCAGCCTGACTGAGCTTGGACCAGTGTCCGTGTGGTTCTCACTCCTTTGCAATCTAACCCAGTAGCCATGTGCTTAAGGCTGGTGCCAGCTCCGGCATGTTCTCTGCATGCCCTTGTGCCCAGGTCAGCTGAGATGGCACCAGGAGGTGCGGCTGAACCTGGCTGTGAACTAGCTAAGCCCTGGGTCGTCTGTTAGCAAGGATTTGGAGAGCGTGGGGTGAGGCGGGGTTGGGTAAGTAGCACACTTGACAGAACAAGTGATAGGCGTGGGCAGATGGGGGTGGATGATTGCGGTTGCGGTTGGGGTTGGGGTTAGTGCGAGTGCTGGATCTCCATGCTGACTGACAGACCGGCAGATCACCGCGGTGAGTGCTGTCTATCAGGCGAGAGGAGGAGGGCGGAAGACCACGGCACAAACACGGCCACTCTCTACTGCCCCGTGGAGATTCCGAGGGCCCACTGCCCGGGCCGCATGGTGAAATAAATACAGAAAAAACAAATATGTGCATTTATTTGTTCTGCTCGGCTGAATTAAAGGAGCTGTCATGCGTCAAACGCAAAGGTCATCATGTGGTCCTTCGGCTGGGGGGAAATCTCCTGGAGACGTTCCAGATCCCTTATTTGAATAAGCATCATGCGGGATTAGAGGCTCCAGCCTACAGGGGCTGGAAGGCCTGTGGTGAGCTGCTTTGGCATGTCTCGATCTCTCGGTTGGGGAACTGGAGCTCGTCGCGAGTACATCTGAACACCATGAATGCATTATGCCACACAACCTCCCCCTCCACCCCCGCGCCCCCATCCCCATTAGCATGCATGTTCATATGGATAATGCATAGGAGACACGCACACACGCACACATGCACGCAAATGATTTCTTTTTTCCCATATTGTGCATCCCTCTGTTTTAGATTCCGTGCATCCTCTTGTTTTAGATTGCTCTCGCTCTGTGCTTTCCCCTGTTAGAATTTAGTTTGCCAGTGAATTTCGAATGCGAAAAAAGCCTGCAGTATGTGAAGTGTGATGCCGTGATAAGAAACAATAGGCAGGCTGTGTTGGGGTGGGGTGAGGTGGGGAGGTGTGGGGAGGCAGGAAGAGAGGGGAATAAACCTGGAGCTTCTGACACATGCGTGAGAGGCAGCAGCATCGGTAGAGAAGGAGGAGGAGGAGGAGGAGGAGGAGGAGGAGGAGGAGGCAACGCAGCCCTCACAGCAGTGGTGTGACAGTAGGGCCATGTGGCAGCGCAGGGGTCCTTCAGGGCGGGGTGACCTTGCCGAACGCCTGTTCGTTGAGCCGTCTGCCTGCCTGCCTGCCTGCCTGGCGTCTCCGCACACGGCACGGCTGTTGCGGAGCTGTACGCCTGTCCACTTGAGGTGTCGGCCAAAAAAAAAAAGAAAGAGAAAAAATCAGGACTGCTACCCCTGGCTGGTTGCTCCCTCGGTTCTGCGGAGAGGCGCTAGGTAGGTGTGAGCCAGGTCAAGCACCCTCATGTTGGCCTTGCCTCCTGAAACGATCCTTCCTCACTTTGTTTGCCCTCCCAGACTAAGGGTAGGCTCGTGCGGCATATAGATTAAGCCGGGAGCTGTCAGAACTAATTGAAAGTAATAGGGGTAGGCGTTATTGGATTAGTGCACTAGACATTGATACTGTAAGAGAGAAACAGTTGGCTGGCAACTGAGGGATATTAAAATTGGCAGCGCCGGCTTCCAAAAAATGACTGTGAAAATCTTAAGGTGTATTAGCAGATGAGGTACACAATTGGTTTGCAAATCGTTTAGGCCTACTTTGATCATCCCTGGGTTTTTGAGCATTATGCAAACATTATTATGTAATGTTGCATGAAAATTCATCACAGTCATCATGCATATCATTATAGGGACTTTTTTAAGGACAAATCTTTCATGGTGTTATCACAAAACAGTAAAGTACTTACAAATACAAAATCATGGTCTGGTGTGTAGTGTAGTTTTCATAATCTCTCTTTATAAAACATCTAACATCTGCATCTGCCACACGCTATTGAAAAAAATGACAATCCTGTTTCATCTAGTTTTCGCTAATAAATCATCTTAAGCCTAAAAAGCACAGTACAGTATGCTTTTGAGTAAAGAGCTGCTGTAAGTACTATATGCTCTGTACTCCTTGGCCTTCTGTTCCCAGCCAGAGGCAATAGCACACTGCATCAGTGCACAGTGACAGGTGGAGGCCATCCTCACAGCCTCCCTGAGATGTCAGGGACAGAGGCAGGCTGGGAGTGACCCTGCCTCAGGGCACTCAGACAGCAGTGCTCCTCGCTCTTCTCTTTCACTGGTGTGTCTGTCAGGCACTGAGATAAAGGAGAAGATACATACAGTCAGATTTATTTGAGACTATCCTGAAAGAAGTGTCAACCACATGTATACCGCTCTGATCTGCTGCATCAATGATTTATGCCAGAGAAACTCCCTGAAATAGTCAAGGATTTAAAAAGAAACTTTCTTAACTCTTTCTTTCCTAAAAAAAACTCTTTCATGAGATTTATTTCTATGACTGTGGCTACCAGCATATTTAAACTCACCTTGGAGGACACACAAGTTGAGAGTGTCAGATGGTTCAGCCCAAAAGGCTGGGTGCAATATAACTCTTTCCCAAGTGCTCTAATTGTGGCTCTTATTGAAAACAAGGGAGATACAATATATTCTACTTATCGAGACAGCCCATTAGAGCTAAATTGTTAGTTGATAATACTTGTGTTTAGTCTCACAGTTTCGCCTAGTAGAAAAATGCCCCCTTGCCTTTGAAAAAACAAGGGAGTCTGGAGGGCATATTGAACACAATAACAAAATCGGGAGTGTGTGTATGTGTGTGTGTGTATGTATGTATGTGTGTGTGTGTGTGTGTGTGTGTGTGGGGGGGGGGGGGGTGCAATTTGGATGGAGTACAGTAATAACATGATAAATTATGGCACATTTTCTTCAGGGGACATTGCTTGAGGAAATGTACTAAAACGCCCAGGGGAACTGGAAGTCATCAATCACGGCGTCGCGCCACAGCTATTGTGGTGGCCCTGAGGAACTGGTTTTGCACAGCAGCCAGCGTCTAATAGTGACACAGAATGCAAGGCCCCCCCTCGGGGAGAGACCAAGCACTCGCCTGCTAAGAAAACAGAGCAGGACAGGGGATCAAGGTTTGTTTTCTCTCCGCTGTGCGTTTTCTGGGTCATTATGTATTGTGCCCGGGCGGGTGAAATATCAACGTCCTTGGCCACAGGATCTACTCACCCACCCACCCCCCCACAACCCCTCCCCGAAAATGACAGATCTCATTATAAGATAAAAGTGACAAAGATAGCTCATAATGCTTCAGAGAAATGTAAAACCATTAGCAGGTCATTGTCATAGTTCTAATGTGTCCCTTTAAGCAGCTTACTGAACTGGTGCTGAAGAGTGATATAAGGATTAACCTATAAGGGAGTTTGCTGAGCAGTTGAGCTGGCATTGATGAAATTTCGATGCGTGGCGGTATCTTTCAAGGCACTAAAGAGGCGCGACATAGCACTAGAGGCCTTGGAGGAAAAGATGGGTGCTGGTGGTGGTGGCGGTGGATGTGGGAAGGGATGGGTTGGGAGTAGAGATGGGTGGGGCTGAGGTGTGTGTGTGTGTGTGTGTGTGTGTGCGTGTGTGTGTGTGTGTGTGTGTGTGTGTGTGTGTGTGTTTGGGGGGGGGTGGGTGGGGGGGTCAGGGAGTTGGCCGTAAATCTGCCAGCATGCATGTGAAGGATGACACAAAGTGAAATTGGGTGCTCCGGGAATTTCCGGGAGTGGTTTGATGTCCTTTAAAGTGACTTTTTTTTCCCTCTCTCATCTAGGGGCACAAACTTAATGGGAGAAGCAACTCTTGTTGAAACCCATTGCTCATGGCTGCCGACAACACTGGGGAATTGTCTGAACCATTAGTCTGAACATTACATTTACATTACGTGGAATTTATGGTAGACAACATTGCGTTAATTTCATACCATTTGTGCACGTAATTAAGTTCTGACCTAGGAAGCAAACAGTTTGCCTTTGCCATAGATGATAGTGCCCAGTCAATTAGGAGTTGGCGTCGCCGTCGGGTTTGAATGGTAGGAATGACTGCGCTGTCCCGATGACGGCACATGAAGCCTTTTGACACGCTTATTTATGGACTCTTTGTTTTGTCAGAGCACAGAGAGAGAGGAAGCTGCGCAGTCATTAATATAGATTTGCCTTTGCTCTGTTTTTCGGGTGCCTGCGTTTTAAACAGTGGTGGTGATTAATTACCCAACCATATCAATCATTATATTAACTCTGACTGTGTCTTTAACACATTAGAAAACGGTGCTCATTAGCAAGGGGGAAATTAGCTGTTGTGAAGACCCATTCATGCGTGCGTGCTTGCGTGTGTGTATGTATGTGTGTGTGTGTGTGTGTGTTTGTGTGTGTTATCTGCACAAAGTGGTAGGATTGGAGGTTGCTTGAACGACACTGCCATCTTTAGAAGTATGCTCATCACTTGTTTTTTTTTTTTTTGTTTTTTTTTTCCTTTTTTGTGAGGAAACATTGGCTAGGAATTTAACCATGCTATTTTCTCACCTTCCCCACGAATCGACTGCATCCAAAATAACCAACGGTGGCCAAATGGCATCATAATCGCAAGCTGTGAGCAAACCAAAGCATACTGCTAAGTTTGTGAACGCAAGTGTAAACTCACACACTCGAGCCATCTTGGTGCGCTGCTGTTTCAATAACACACACCAACACACAATGCCATGCCCCTGCCATGTGATATAAACCCCTCCAGTACATTCAACATTATTAGCTCGGCAATAATGACACATCTGAGGGTTTATAGACAGTTGCTGTCGTGATAGCAATCAGCCACGTTAGACCTAAATATTCCCAAGGTGACAGGCATATTAGTGTGTCTCTGTTGCGTTTAAGTTGTCATGCCTCAGCAGGTATTATCAAAGCCCCTTTGATTACATTTTCATATGACCTTGACCTTACAGGGTGTTGCAATCAATACAATGGCTATTAGCATCCAAGTAATTGCCACAGAAATAATTATTTCACAGCCTTTGCATCTTTTCGCCCATTTATTTCTCTGGCAGATGGAGGAACTAAAGAGCTTGTAGAGAAGATGGATTTGATAAATTAAAGCCCAAGATGCAAATGTAGATTTCTGTAATTACATTTTCTAATCATAATGGTTTTTCCACCCAATAAACCTGCCACATTTTCTTAAGCAGCATTTTGAAGATGGATATGTGACAAAAATAAATGGAGAAAGACATTTTTTTCTCTTTTCAAAATCACCTTGATACTGAAGTATAAAGAGAGCAAGAGGACTGAGAGCAAAGGACTCTGAATAACAAATCATTATTAAAGTCTGCTTAGTTATAACTGGATGTGAAAAGCAGTTTGATGATGAAGGATGCTCATTATACTGTGGCAAAGGACCAAAAATGAAACACTCCCTTATTTCAAAGGTTGGCCTAACACCATTTTAATAGGTCCTCGCATTTTGCCTCGTAGACTTCAGATTGACTCTGTATTGTTCTGGTTAAGATTGTGAGATGCGAATTGCTTTTGCACCAAATCACTTATTGCATTAACATTCTTTCGTTTATCTTCTCCTATTATCTCCATGTAAAAAAAAATACAGATTTGATTATGCTAATAAACCATCTTTTCTGGCATGGTAATAGAGGCGCAGTTCAAAGTCATTAGTGGTATGAAAAATATCCATTTGTGCCCTCGCACACATGCAGATGCAGGCAAAGTGCACATTGTTTAATGGTATTGATCAAGGTCTGGTGAGCTCCAGGGTTCGTTCTCATTATGGGCGTCTTATTCATGGTTTCTTGGGTAATGATGCCCACAGAGCAATTACCCAGAGTCCCATTTGTGCGATGCAAAGGAAGAGAAAACACATTGTGGAGATGTTGTGGAGAGTAATGCAATGCTTTGTCCTTTCCCAGAAAGGTTTTTGCATGGGTACATGTCAAAAGTGCATCTTTAGAGAAGCTGAAAAAACATGTTTTTGACAGCAGCTTCATTAAAAATGGTCATTTCCCTAAGACTGTAATACAATATAGTTTGCTTTGGCAACATACTAACATTCTCACAATTGTTTTCTAGTATTTGTTTATCTCCTCCGCAATTCTTTCCCCCAGTCTCCGTCTCCGACAGCCACTCACATACACACCAATGGCCTGCGAATAGCCTACGTGCTTCATCGAGCGCCTCAAGATTTGTTCTCTGCTACAAATGTGCAACAGCTGGAGTGCCGCAGAATGCATGTAAACTTTGTATATATAATTTGGTGACAAGTCAGGCTTAATCATGCTCCACTCTGCCTGAACGGAGGAGCGAGGGGGGAAGGGGGCTGGTGGTGGTGTAGAGAGAGAGAGAAAGAGAGAGAGAAAGAGAGAGAAAGAGAGAGAAGAGAGTATGGGAAGGTGGCATATGGGCACTGAACGGGGGAACAGGCAGCGGGCAGGCTCTCTCGCTACTGTTGATGAGGATTAACACGCAGGCAGCAGACAGCGGCACAGCCCTTGCACTCCACGGCAAACAAGCCGGGCAGCGGCAGTGGCGCTGCCAGGCGGACTTGGTGGTGCCAGTCATCCTCAGAGCCACACACTCTCATCCTGTGTGCACAATGCCACGTCCAACCCTCCCCCCCTGCAGACTGCTGGTGGATCACTTGTGTTGTTTGTTTAGGTCTTTTTTTTTGTTGGTTTGCATTTGGAGAGCTTAGCTGACCAAAGATAAGGGACTAAACTACTCAGCCACAAGTGTTGCTGAATATTTGCGAGTCGTCCCCATTAGGAGAGAAAATCAGTATGTGTGTTTGTTTTATTACAGGGACACAGTTAAACACACAGTTACTTCTCTGAATGATTTTGGCATAGGTCTCTTAGCAGCACTGATACCTCACTCTGTGTTACAAACAGGATGCTGTCTGTTAGTCCAAACACAGCCGGATGCACATCAGAGCGAGGATGTAATTGGAGATGCGTTTGTGAGCATGGCAGTGGTGGCAGTAGTGGTGGTGGCGGCGTGTGTTCTGGCCATGGCTCTGGCATCAGCGGGTGGGGGGGGGGATGGGGGGGCTGGGTGGACATGGTGGCTGGGAGGGAGGGGGGGAGGTGGTGCGGGGACTGGGCCGCTGAAAGGCTGTGCACGCTGGCAGACGAGCTTGTGCCTGCCACACGATCTGCTGGGTCCAGCTGGTACTCTCCAGGCACACAGCTGCAGGGGGATGGCGGCCCGGAGCGGGGAGTCGGAGACTGCTCCCCTTGTTCTCGCGGCAGCGGCGGTGGCCGGTGCCGTGCCGAGTCAAGCGAGCAGCTGATGCGCCGTGTCATGGACGGGCAGCAGTGTGACACACGGCGAGGTCCCTCCACCACGCCGGACGCTCGCCGATCACTGTGCCTGGCTCGGCACCACCACCCTCACAAAACTACCACGGCTCCAGACAAAAGAGTATCGCCTCGGTTGGGACAGAGCGCCTGTTTCAGGGCAGGATAGATTGCTCTGTACTCTCTGTGTCTCCATTTGTGTGAGGGACACTGGAATTTGGTGTTACATTGTATCTACATTGTATCTATGTTGTACTCACATAATGTATTTTTGTTACAAAACTACATTATGTAAGTACTTCACTAATATATGATACCTACATTGCATCTATGTTGTACTCACATAATGTATTTTTGTTACAAAATTACATTATGCAAGTACTTCACTAGTATATGATATTACATACTGTCTATCCTGCTCAGGACAGGATAGATTGCTTCGTACTCTCTGTCTCCATTTGTGCGAGGGACACTGGAATTTGGTGTTACATTGTATCTACATTGTATCTATGTTGTACTCACATAATGTATTTCTGTTACAAAAATACATTATGTAAGTACAGTACAACACTAGTACATGATATTACATATTGTCACACAGTTTGTATCACTGAACCTAATTAGGTAGGATTTTTTTAACTGATGCTTTTACTTCCAAGAAACACCTGACTGATACCCTGTTCATTACTTTCCATTTGCTGATAATTTGATTTAATTTGTTTCAGTGTGTTTTTCAGCCCGAGTGCAAAATGAATGAAATATCAGATGCTGCAGCAATGAATGCAGTGAAAATAACTTGGAGTTTCACTTCAAACATATGGAGACCAAACTTTCAGCATCGTCTTTGTTAAGATTCCAACTTAAATATGCTGTGCGTGCTTTTGTATAAAAATAAATGTGTAAAGCAGAGAGAGAAAGAGAGGGGAGCAAGACAGAAGGGTGAGTGGTGATAAGAGTATGCGTGTGTGTGTGTGCCAGTGTGTATGTGTGTGTTTGCGTGCGTGTGTATGTGTCTGTTGTCGTGATGCATTATACTTTCTCCTCGGGAACACATGGCAAGGTATTTACCAAGCCATCTGCTAAAACGGCCTGGCTAAATCTATCTATCTGCTGTTTGGTTGCTAAGGAAATGGCTGCCTTGGCGAATCAGGTGGTCGACGTTGTGCGGCGGCTCACCTGTCAGCGTTGGAGGCCCATTTGTTCAATTGTCATCAATTTAGACGGGAAGCCGAGTGCTGACCCATGAGACTGTGGTGGGAGATGATACGCGCCAGTCCCTCTGGACCGTGGGAGGTGTACAGTACATGCTGTTCCTCTTTCTCTCTCTCTCTCTCTTTCTCTTTCTTTCTTTGTCACTCTATCTCTCTCTCAATATGCGGTTGTATAGTTACAATTGCAAGAAGCCCAGTGCCACAATACATACACTTCAGAACAACTGAGAGATCGAAGACAAAACAACAAATAAATCCCCACAAGAGCTGCCTACAGGGATGGTTCTCAGGGTAGGCCGGGAGGATGAGGGCCATTGTCACGTTGTGCTGGTAAATGAACAATCACAGTGCTGAATACCTGAGAAATTACCTGGTATCAGTGTCACGCAAACGTGTATGGTGCTTAGGAGGAAGTGTTCCTTCATATGTTGTGGTAAATCCCCAGCATGACATTCCTGTTCTCTTCCTACATTGGAACTGATGTAAAACAGCAACTGAATGTCGCAGATTTAACATCTGCCGCTCCCGTGTACACAAATGCAAATGATTTTTCATGCAGGTGAGATCCTTCCGCTTGCATACACTGTGCATCAGGTAACTGTCTTCCACTGTACTGCTATATGCCATCTTCACCTTTGTGGGTAAATTTGAATTGTGTAACGTCATTGGGCGCAGGGAGTGCCCAGTAAATGCCCAGCATGTTTTGCATCGACACTGGCCGGCTTAGCTGAGCGGTCAGATAGGACGGGAGATGAGATGCAAAACTAGGAGGCCGGGGCCATTTGCACGCCTTGCGGCGGGCCACCATCCCAGTAGCAGTGTCAACAGGCAGGTGCAACAGCCAAGATAAATGTCACCAGTCTTTTGCCTACAACGGCACTGCCAGTCACACCTGGGTGAGTCATTCACTATGGTAAATACAGTACCGTGACTGTTTGACGCAGGCATGCACAAACAAGAGCGCAAGCCACCATGAAAACAGTCGCCTTTCATGCTTCCGTATGCTGTTATCCATTCACGTCTCAGTTAATTAATCAAATCGAGGTTTCTGGAGGTTTTCGACATTTTTGTCCCAGTTTGACAATGAACTTTTAGAAAAAAAGTGAAAACAAAAGATGGTTTTAGAGTTAGTAGTCCAGATAACATGACGGCACCGGATTGGTGGTTTGGTTTGGCATTGTGCTGTGACACCGGCCAGCACCGGTGATGCGCAGCAGAGCGAGGGCCCCTTTGAGACGGGTCGCGACCCCGCAAGCGCCGCTTTGTCACATGCATCCGTGCCGGTGACACGTACCAGAGGTCTCGCGGAGGGCACGGCTCTGGTCGTAAATCAGGGGGAGGGGGAACGCGGGACGAGGTGTCCTCTCCTCTCTCTCCTCTTTCGGTCGCTCGCCTGTGCCTCTGCTGCCCAAGGCCCTGGCCTAGATTCAGGGGAGACTGGGAAATCATATTAACAAAGGCGCCACGCCTGGCACTGAGGCGCTAAGGAACAGATGAAAGATTAGAAGCGGCAAAGAGAAGAGGGGTGTTTTTTTGTCTTCTCTGCTCAGAGTTTTCAAAGTTCTCTCAAAGTTGGTCAGCCTGTCATTCACAGCAAGAACATGGCCTCATTTCTACTTTTAAAAAAATTAAAACCGAAAAACTAGGTCCTATATTGACATTAAACAAGACGTGTTTCAAAATGACATGACCTATTTTCAAATAGGCTTCTCTCTCACCCTGAACAACAAAGTCATTGTATGCAGAATTCCCCTGTATACCTCAAACCCTATTGGAGAACCAAACTTATTTAATAATTCTCGCATCCAAGCAGAACAAAAGAACTTCTTAATTTCCTAACACTGAATTCATTAGCGGTGAGTGGCGGTGGCTATTGCAAAGGGGACCAAGGCTGAGTCTGGACACCTGGGATTCTCCGTGCCGTTTGATCTGGCCCTTTTCAAGCACTGCGATCAGCCAGCCTAAATTGCATCTAATGGACAGGGCCCTGCCACTCGGAAACTGAGACGAGAGGGGGGGGCACACAATTTGCCCGGGCGTGCACACCTGTCCTTTGTAGTTCACAGGCACATTGTGCCACTCCTCGCCGGCCACATTACTCTCAATTCACAAACAGCACTCAGAGCCGAGCGGCGGCCAGAGTGCACCGGGGCCATTTATGGGCTGAATGAGCCGGGGATGCTATTAGCCCCCAGTGTCTGGGCCCGCTCCCTCCTCCGCCAGAACAATGCCCAGGGAGTGAGGAGGAGAAGGAGGGGAGAGGAGAGGAGAGGGGAGGGCGGGTAGGAGGTGGTGGTGGTGGTGGCACCAGGGGATGTGATGTGAGTGTGTATGTGTGTGTGTGTGTGTGTGTGTGGGGGGGGGGGGTTGTGGGTAGAGAGGAGAGAGGGGGGGGATGCATTGCTGCACCTGTCCTTTCAATGGAATCCCCCCGCATACAGCAGGGCCGTTACATGATGTATGGCACACACTTTAGCCGTGTGCAGCAGAGCTCCGTGAATGGTGCAGACAGCAAATGGAGACCTATCCATTGTACAGTGTGTCAGGATGATTTATCAGGCCGATTTCCCGGGCTTGTGTTTGTGCATAATGATGAAAACAGTTAGCACGCACACGCTTGTGGTTCAGAGCATAACCTGTGTTGGATTCATGTGGCACACATTATAGCGGTGCTGTATGTCTTTGTGTAATGCGACATGATCAGACGTGTGTCCCTTTGCTTGCGTACAAAGCCTAATGACAGTTCCACCTGTTTATATTTCGAGCTTAGCTGTGAGCCATGCTTGCTTCCTTGAGCAGCTTTTAAACTTATTTTTCTTTTTCAGCTTGCTTCTTGGACTGACATTTTGCCCACTATTTTTGTCTGGGCTGACATTTGGTTAATTAAAAAGACTAATAAGCGAGCACATTTGCTGCTGATATGATTACGCGATCAGTGGATAATTTACTCATATTTACCATCAGTTTAGTCGCTGTGCCTGTCCTTCAGCTCACAGATTCGCAGCTGCCCTCATATGTGTGTGTGTGTGTGTTGGAAGAAAATGTCAGCACATTTTCACCATGCCTCCACAGACTTTGTGGAAAAAGCATCCCCCATGGTAAATAAGGTCTCCCACACACTGTTCCGTGACCGAACTACAGAGAAAAACACTTCCAAGTTATCAGTTTCGAAAATTATTGCTTATAGGAGGTATTTAGGATGACATATAATTTTTTACCATCTTTTAAAATGATTATTTTATTTCTTTCATGTTTTATTTTCCTGAGGTGAGGACAATTAATGTGGCAGTGCTGCCAGTGTGCTTGTGAGCAGGTGGCTGAGAGTGGGACCGAGCAGACACACACACACACACACACACACACACACACACACACACACACACACACACACACACACACACACACACACACACACACACTTCACTCTCTCATTTCAGCTTCATCCTCCATGTCCTTCACGAGTCCTCCACGTCACATGTTGTCGGAGTGTGAGAGACACACACACGGCAGAGCTTCCCTTCCCTTCCCTTCCCGGCCGCGTGTGCTCCTCGCCTCGCATTACTTCTCCAACACACTCTGTCTGTCTGTCGCCGCGAACAGATTGCTCCGAACAGCCTTTCTTTGCATCCGCAACAATTTAATCGCGGCGGGTTTCGCTCGTTTGAGGGAAGCGAGACTCTTTCTCAAAAGCGTGTGAAAAAGGGCTTCACTGATGAGTTTCTGGGAAATTTATGGAGGAGCCAGGGGCTGAGGGATGAAAATGTCCTTATCATTCACATCCGACAGTCCTATAAATGACTTTGTGTTAAGGCTTAATGCCGTCTGTCTGTGCAGGCTGCTCTATCAGTGACAAGCAGGGGCTGAGCAGGAGGTTTGCTGACCTGCTTTACGGCGCGCTCATTACAGAGAATGGAGCTTTAATTTTTAATGGAGACGAGCAGGGAGGCTGACAGAGAACTGTCGAGATGTCATTCACCGTGAAAGGTGATGGATGCCCTCAAGCGCACGCATGGCAATGCACACGCACACACACACACACACACACACACACACACACACGCAGACACACACACATGCAGGCACACACACATACACGCGTATGCACACACACTTCTTAGAGGTACACACAGACAGACACACACACACACATACACACGCAGGCACACACACACATGCACACACACACACACACACACACACACGCACACACACGCGTGTGCACATACAGACACGCACACACACTTCTTAGAGTCACACACAGACAGACAGACACACACACATGCAAACACACTTCTTAGATGTGCACATAGCCAGACACACACACACATGCACACACACACACACAAACACACACACGCACATGCACATGCACACACAGTTCTTAGAGTAACACACAGACAGACACACACACACACATACAAACACACTTCTAAGATGTGCACACAGCCAGACACACACACACACACACACACCTTGGAGGACTGCAGAGGCCAAGTGCCTGAATAATATATAACAGGAACTCTCTACTCAGGTGTCTGGCCCATGGGCCTGTGACATGACTCTGATACACACAAATTCCATCACATTCCTACTTTTACCTTATACTGAGCAGCATAGCACATTCATATTGTATAAGCATTCAATGTCATTACTGTGTTGATTTTCATATTTCTCAGATGCATCCTGTGCTACTTCTGTGATCTTAACTTTATATGTGAATAGTTACGGAGGCTATACTTATTCTCCCCTTGTCACTTACTATGTCAATGTCAAATCGGTTGTTCGTTGTGCGCTCTCTTCTAACTCACCTGTCAATCAAAATTAGCAAACAAGAGCCGTAAGGGATGAGTGTAATATTACAATGCCTTTATGATGCTAAGGGAGCTATAGGCTGCGTGGCTCTCTATAATGAGCTGCCAGTGCTTTTGATGTCAGGCTCTTCGGCGATGTCAGGCAGTTTACGCATGGCTAATCTGTTTTAAAAAAAAGGTAAGGGATCCCCCCTCAATGAGAGGGGCCGTGCTCTAATGAGAACCCAGCAAGTAGTATCCGGTTCTTCCTCCTCCTCTCTCTGCTTGCGAGGAACACTGAGAACACGGCCCAGCTGACTCACCAGTGTCGATGTCAGGCGGAACATGTGGTACACAGGATTGTTCGGTTCTCAGCTGGTGCTATGCTACCGCTAGGCTGCTGAGCGGACTGAGCACGTGCGTGCAGCGTTTGGAGAGTGATGATGATAAATGGCCAGACGTTGCCACAGGCTGCACTTGGATACTTTAGGGTCGGCTCATGAAAGTAGTTACTCAGCTAACTGGTGTGTCTTGTCACTGTAATCGTTATAGATGGGTTTAGACGTGTCTATGTGCATTTATATAGGTTTTTCTGTAGACTTCTACCTCTGACATGCAAGAGGACATGCAGTTGATTCCTAAACCTTCCTAAAGATGCAAACAGTAGTCTCCATGACAGCTATTATGCTTCTGTATCATTTCTTATTAAACCTGTTGATGATGTTATACCTCTTTAAGGAAAATTTAATGAATATTTCAACATGTATGCAACTTGTGTAGATTTGAATTCAAAAGTATTATATATTATAGATTAACAACACATTTAATATGGATAAATATTAAAAAATAAACAGCTAACTGTCTGACAAGCTACTGTTTATATTCACGTATAAACCTGGAGACAAATGGATAAAACATTTAACTGGAGACAATAAATGTAAAAATACTGAATTATTTAAACAATACTTAATTAATTACACAAAAATGTATCTTGTATGTTCACGTAAAAGAGGTGAAGATGTCATAAATCCTCATGAGATCAATAAGTGATTTTTTCTATTAAAGTTAAAGACAAATGTTTCAAAACACTCATTCCATTTAATTCACTTTAAAGATACACAATTTGGAGTTTTTATCAAAAAGGCACTTGTTCTTCTATTATTCCTTTAAAGGTATTTCACAGTGGTTGCTGTTATGAAGTTTGCAGATATCAATAATTAAATAAAGTATTAAATTACCTTAGCAATACTGCTGACAGTAATGTTTACCATTGACTGACAGTGACTCTGTCGTATGGGTATTGTATTGAATAGCAACTGTGCTCTGATCCGTTCGCCAGTGGAAATACATACGGCACATTTGAACCCTGGCACGCCACCAGTGAGTTTGTAGCAACGCCCCATGAATTAACTATGGGCCGCGCGGAGCCTAATTTGGTTAGGGTTCATCAAAGGCCATTGACATACTTTGCTGTGTAAGATCAAGGAGGTTAGTGTTGCTGCCAGGTACGTGTCTTGTAAACGGATATGGAGTTACACGCTTCCCTGCCTTCTGCAGGGCGCCGAGTTACCTGCCTGCCTCTTCTGCATTCCAGAAACTTCTGCCACATGTCAGTGAGTGCTGAGAAGATACTCTTGTTTTATTCAGCAACTGTGTAGGCTACACAGCACACACAGCATTGGCACGTTAGAAATGTTGCTACAGTAGTAATGAAAGAAACTAATGCCGGTGTTCTGTCAACTTGAGCTGCTTTGTCGAATGCGCTACCAGCAGCCG
>CM059278.1:27107031-27264531 GCA_030347295.1 Setipinna tenuifilis
CAATCTATCCTCATCGAGCTCATAAACAAATCCTGCTTCTGAATAAGACAGCTCATGCTAATAAGGGCTAATGTATTCCCTGGTGTTGCTTTAGACGGTGAGCCTAGCAAAGGATGCTGTTTATAGAGGCGCTGCCTGCACAGTCATTTTTTAAAAAAGCCAACTCTGTGTGCTCATTAGGTGAGGATAGCGAGGGGCAGACACAGACAGAGACAGACAGACAAACAGACAGTCTTCATTTGGTCCACACGGCTTTTCTCTTCTCGCTCCCTCCAGCTCTTCGCTAATCAGCTCTGGGGAAAGAGGCTAAAGTAGGGAATAGTTGTTTGGGTGTTGGTTTGGTACTGGGGGGGGGATGGGAATGCAGAACATAATGAATAAATAACATTCCCTAATCCTGTGCAGGAAACATCTTTTCATATGAAAATCTCCAGGTTTTATCTCGCGATCCGAACATTGTCAATCTGAAAACGGGGAAAAGCTGTGAGTAAATGTCGCAGTAATCTTGGCTTAATCGGCCCCCGCCTACTGCGCAAATACCCCCGAATGTGCATCTGCTCACCGCCCTTTTTTTCTGTTATATGTGTATTTTTTAATCAGAATAGATTGTTTCTAAATACCATTGTAATATTCCTCGTGTTTTTTTTTTTTTTTTCCTAAGCACAGCGAGCGATTTCAGGGCCTGTTCAGGAATATTCTTGAGGGGACTGTGTGCTTGGCTTGGCTGTATCTAATTTGGAAATTACAGTGTTTATGGCTAAGAATAAAAGCCTGGGTTTTATAGCTGCGAGCCGCAGTCTGTGCCTGCCGCCCTCAGTCCTACTGTATTGTTGTTTGTCGGGGGCGTGGGGAGGTGGGATCATGGGTGGGGTGGGGGTGGGGGTGGGGAGAAGACGGGGAGAGACAGAAAAAGACAGCGAGAGAGAGAGAGGGAGAGAGAGAGAAAGCAGGAGAGAGAGAGCCACATGCAGAAAAGAGAGTGAGAGGGGGTGAGAGAGCAGAGAGGAGAGGGGGAGTATTCAGAAGCCTTTTTTTTCAGAACCTTTTTTTCTGCTGGAATGGCCCTGATGTGATAAGTACTGTTTTAGGGTGGCAAATGCATGTTCCCCTCCCAAGCCTCTGCTCTTCATTTTTTTTTCTCCCTGTCTGTTTTTTCTCCTCCCCTCTCACATGCTGTCTGATTCTCTCTCTCTCTTTCTGTCTCTACCTTGCGCTCTCTCTCTCTCTCTCTCTCTCTGTCTCCCTTTTTACTGTGTCTGTCCCTTTCTTTGTCTTCATCTATTGTGCAGCAATTGGAGCAGGGCTGCCTAAAAGGGCCTTTCGGTGTAATGGTGGCCCACCTTGCCTTCCTGGGGCTCTCGCTCCGCTCTCTCCTCTAAATGGGGCTGTGCACATGTGATGGCGAGCAGATGTTGGCCAGATTACACGTCACTCGGACTGACCTCTCCTCTCCACCACTGCCTACCGCCTGACCGGCTTCGCCACTCCTCGGCCACCGCTGCACTACACTGCACCCCCCCCCCCCCCCCCTCTCTGTCTACCTCCTGCCCTCCCTGTGTGCCGACGCGTAAAAAGGAGGCCTTCACTCTTCTCCTCCTCCTCCTCCTCCTCCTCTTCCTCCTCCACCTCCTCCTCCTCGTTCAGTGGCCTCCTTGGAGGCAGTGCTGCGGCACTTTTCCTGGCAGCCGTGGTGGAATCAGTGGGCCTCGGTGGAGCCGACCCCGGCACGCTTACCGGGGGCACTACCCACAGACAGAGGGCCAGGAGGGGGATGGGGGATGGGGGAGGCATAGCAAGGGATGAGAGGGGTGGAGAGTCTGAGATGTGGAAGGGAAATGAATAGGTCACATGTGGCCATGTGTGTGTGTGTGTGTGTGTGTGTGTGTGTGTGTGTGTGTGTGTGCGTGTGCATGTGTGTCTGTGTCTGTGTCTGTGCATGTGTGTGTGTGTGTGTGCGTGTGTGTGTGTGTGTGTGTGTGTGTGTGTGTGTGCGCACGAGTGCATGTCAGTACGTGTTGATTAATAGGTCACATGTGTGCACTGTGAATGTGTGTGCTGGACTGTGAGGAAATCAATTGATGGTTTTCAGGCCGGAGCAAACACTGGAGAAGGAGAAGCAGAGAGCAGACAGTAGAGCATTCAATATTGGCCACTCCACACCCACGTAAGTAACAACAGCCTAGGAGCTAAAGCCAGCCCTTAATTGTGGGGTTTCTGCCAGAGACTGTAAGATATCCTTGTACTTCCCCACATTATCTGCAATACTGTACATTAGCTGGTGCCTGGAAAATGTAAGTTGCATTCCACTTCACGGCAGACAAGGCTATTACAGCAGTAAATTAAACACGTTGAGACAGTGGAGGCAGACAATGTGACGCTTTTTAGAAGTGACACAGACTCTAATCCCTGCCTAAGGGTGAAGCAAGATGGAAAAAAAATGCAGGCAGGCATAGCTGCAGCTTTTTTTTCCAAGTGAATATCTCTGCAGGGAGATGTGGGTAGGATGTGTGTGTAAGTGTGTGTGTGTGTGAGTGTGTGTGTGTGGGGGTGTGTGTGTTTTAGTGTGTGTGTGTTGTGTGTTTGTGTGTGTGTGTGTGTCTGTCTCTGTGTGTGTGATTGCATGTGTGTATGTGTGTTGACAGGAGGGATGGCGGCAGTCAACGATAAAAACAGTACAGTGAGCCATGGCGTCAGACAAGGTGAACACAAACTGTCGAGTGATGTTGCTGTCACCAGCCTCTCCCTGGAACCAGGACCCAGAGCAGGGGCAGTGGATCCAAGGGCCCCGTCACAGACACCAGACTGCCTGGCACCAGCCCTTTGCAGGAGATGGTGCCACTGGTGGTGGTGATGGTGGCGGCGACAACAGCAGCACCGATGACGATGAGGGGGGAGACTGACGGTGGCAGCAGTGGTGGCTGTGGTGGTGGTGGCGTTGTTATCTGCCCATGGCAGTGCCGTGTTTGGGAGCTCAGATGCCTTATCTGGGCGCTGCGTCCTGCCGAGACTCTTAGGACTGAATGAGCCATCGTGGAGCTGTTGCCAGGAAGAAGAAAGGTGAGAAATGGAAGGAGACAGAGGGCCAGCACAAAAGAGCCCCCCACTCCCCCCTACCTGTGTAAACTACGTCTGCCATTGGCCCACGGGAAGGATTCCATGGCACAAGGCTCATTTTGGCTGCTTCATAACCTTCTAAGCCCATTGTGGTGCTAAGAATATCTTCTTGGGATTCAGGAGGGAAGCTATTCAGATATTTTTGTGAGGAGGACTAGAGTGCTTTTCGTCTGAATGGGAATGGTAATGAATTGTAATAGGAAAGAATGCAAAAGCGGATTTGGTAAATCCTGATTGCTTTTTTTTTTAAGCAGCGCCACAGCAAAGGTAAATATCAGCCTCTTCAAATCAACACACAAGAAGGTGCAGAGAAACTTCAAAGCAGGCATTTTTTTTATTAAATGGATAGTTTTTCAGCTTTCTCATCCACAGGGTCAAAGTAACCCAGGTATGCCAACACGAGAGCAAAGGGAGTCAGAGAGTGCTCTCCTCCTTACCTTACCTCTTTACAGCCAACAGTGTTTGAGAGTGGCTAAGCCTTTTCATAAAGGATTCCACAAAAAAAAAAAACAAAATGTCCACCGACTCCTTTCTGTGTCAAGGTGCCCCTACCAAAACCATCATCATAGCCAAGGTTTCAAGTGATACAGTAAAAAGGGGGCAAATGATTCATTCCACAAAGGGTGTGTGTGTTTTTTTTGTCCTCCCACATATGGGTCCCTGTTGTAAGAAAAAAAATATCTGTTTACACAGATCTTCACAATCATTTGTGGACCTTTTTTTTTGCGTCATACAATTGCGTCCTTGGTAATTAAAAGCATTTGTGGAGGGGGCCACTTATGTTTACAATGTCATGTGTCAGGGTCTTTCAAAAGCTGAATGACCCTCTAGAATGATTCTTTTTATGAATCCTTTCAAAGCAAGGTATACATCATTCAAAGGGTAATACAGTAGCTCCAGCTCTACCTCATAGTGTAACAGCTATGGCTCCACAAGGCCAAACTGACATTGTTCACCAGCTCTATTGTCCACCAGTGCAATATTTTAATGGGGCTGGGGCTGTTGAAAACCTTCCACTTTGCCACGCCAATCAATTAGATTGCATGTAAAACAGAGGGGAGCACAATATTTCATTGTAGTTTTGGTAGTGAGTTGCATTGTGCTTCGAGGGTCATTACATACGAGAATATGTTTAATGCGGCAAATTGTGTTCAATTTTATGCCGCGTTTTGGCAACACGACTGAATGATTGTGTGCTCGTTGTGTTGTTTACCTCACTTGATTGTCCTGCTTTTCATCAACACTCCAGACTTTAATTTGTGCTGAATATCCCACTACATTGAACAGGCCTACTTGAACCGCCTTCCCCACATTAACATGTAGAGGGGCTGTTCGTTATCTCTGCTTTGTTTACAATCAGTTCGGATTATTAGATTATATTTGCACGCATACAATTTACGGGACAGATTTAAGCACTTAGGAAAGCTGGCTCCATCAGTCTTACTTGTGCTCGGTCACACACACAACCGCGGTTGGATTTATGAAAGCATGCCGTTCAGAAAGAGGAACAGTCTAACTGATCGCTGACGACCGATGTTATTGTTCATATTCCCTTCCCCTAAAAAAAAAGGGCCGATAGCACTCACTCCCCCCTCAGACAAAAGCAAGCACATGTCAGCTATTTATCTCCCCCCTCCTGCAGGAATGCAACAATGGCTCCAAGAAGGGGGTGTAGTGGTGGTGGTGGTGACGGTGGTTGTGGTGGGAGGAGGAAGCTGTCAAACGATGCCACAGAGTCTGCGGAGGGCCTCCGCGCCGGTGTTCTGGCCTGGATGTCTGCTGTCAGGCACAACAACGCAGCGTGTCCCTCAAGTGGTCCAGGCCTGCCTGCCTGCATGTCTGTCTGTCTGTGTCTGTCTGGGAGGAGGGTGGAGGGTGGGGGGAGTGAGTGGGGCGGGTTGGTCTGTCCATTGTGAGCAGCCTATTCAGGCCGGCCCCCAGTGCGCCTGGATGCTTCTATGACACGGCTCAGCGGTGGTAGCGCTCACAAACAACACACAGCTGGACAGTGTCACTGACCAGCCGTGGGGAGACAAGGAGGCGGGATGGGATGGGAGGAAGGAAAGAAGGAGGGGAGGGAGGGAGGGAATGATAGATAGAAAGAAACAAAGAAAGAATGAAGGGAATGTTGTCTTGTGCATGGGAAATTTTCCTCAAATATTAAATGATCCTGTCCGTTCCGAGATGTTTTTTTAATTTTGTATACTGTCAACCGTACATTCATTGCTTTGAGACAGAGCAAGCCCTGCCAGTCTCCCTCAAACATACAAACAAATGTAAAACACACACACACACACACACACACACACACACAAGCACACACACTTACCACTTACTCTCTAGCACAAATGCACACATACACTATCACACAGAAATTATCACACACACACACACACACACACACACACACATTGGTGTCAAATATCTACTACAGTCAAACATCTACTCCCATGCCCCTGCAATCTGAGGGCACAGCTAATGTAACAGAGCTCAGCCCCTCACCCCTACCCCAGCCCCAGCCCTGTATGTGGAGAGTGGGTCAGGGGGAAAGAGCCATGGCAGCAGAACTCTCTGGCAAGGAGAGGGCGCTTTCATTAGTCTGGGAAGAACACACACACACACACGCACACACACACACGCACACAGACACAAACACATATACATGCGCGCTACCACTTACACACACTCACACACACACACGCACACACCCGGGCGCCCATACTTTGCTCCAGTGTTTGTAAACAGTCCATTAGTTGGGTGCTCCAAGGTAAACATGTTTACTCGGCGGTGATGGGTTGCCAGCGCGCCTCCTCGGGCCTCTCCGCAAAAGGGGATGTCATTAGACGAGGAGGTGGAGGAAATTAATGTGCCATTCAGGATGACTTCTTTGTTTCCCATTGACATGATCATAGAAAAGGCTGGAGGGGAAAAGTGATTTAGGCACAAGAACACACACACACACACACACACACATACATACACACATACATATATACACGCACACACACACACACACACACACACACATACATACACGCACACATACTCACACACACTCACCACCATACACACATACACATACACACACACACCAACACTCACTCACACACACACACTCACACATAGGCATATAACACATCTTGTCACAATTTTACCCAAGCATCTCTTGTGATTCAGCGGCTGGGATGGAGCACAAAATACGCTGCCATTTTTTGTGCTGGCAGAAAATGACTTTTCTGCGCCCAATATGAGCCTTTTGTCGTCGGCTGATTACTGATTGTATCTCGTCATTTGCAGGCATTGTACTACCACTCCGAAGTTGGTTGATAACTTTTTTTTTGCCGCCTCTTTTGTTTCCAGATGGAAGCGTCGGCAGCGAGGCAAAGCAAAAACTGCCTCGACGTGCAAACGTTTCATCGCTTAAATCCCGATTCAAAAGGACCCAGGGCTAAGGGTGGGGGTGCGAGTGGTGGGGATGCTTCCAGGCTGACACTGTCTTGCTCACTGGCTGCAGTCAGTAGGTTGGGGTGGAAGGATGACACTGTCTTGCTCAGTGACTGCAGTGGGTAGGTCGGTAAAGTAGGGGTGTGATACTATCATGCTGCAGTCAGTAGGTGGTGGGGTGGGGTTGTGACACTGTTTTGCTCACTGACTGCAGCCAGTAGGTGGTGGGTGTGCTTTGAGGCTGACTGTCTTGCTCACTGACTGCAGTCGGTGGGTGATGGTGGTGGTGGTGGGTTGTAACACTGCCTTACTCACTGACTGCAGTCGGTAGGTGATGGTGGTGGTGATCGGGGTGTGTGTGTGGGGGGGTGGGGGGTGGCCGTGTCAGGAGGGTGAACCTGTTGTCACCTGTCTGGCCAGGGTCTGATGGATGACAGCCCCTCAGCCTTAGCCTTAGGCAGAGCAGGAGCAGGAGCAGGAGAGCCTTCTCTGAGCCCCGAGCCTGTGGCCTCCGTCTTTATTAAAGTGCACTCGCTCAGCTGGTGACTCAGGGCTCCCTGACACGCTGCACACACACACACACCGCTGCTACGTGGCTACGGTCACGTCCTTCAACACTCTCTCTTTTTTAACATCCTTCCGATGAAAGAGTGAAAAATAAATAAATAAATAAATAAATTCCTTACAAACAACACACACAGCCTTACAAGCAACCCACACTGTCGGTAGAACTACTTTTAGAATATGACTTCTGACAAAAGGGGCTTGTTTATCATGTTCACCGAACTCCCCTCATCCACACACACACATACACACACACACACACACTGACACACACTCCGCCACAACGAGCACTACCAAATGAAATGGGTGGTGGGATATAAAAATAACTATTTGTTTATGCTGTTGGCGACCTCAACCTGAGCAGCAGGTGCTGTGCTCTGATAACATCATAAGCGAGTGTGCAGGTGTGAGCAAACAGGAAGGAGGCAGGCAGCGCATCACGCGCTCGGGTCTTGGGTGTCATGCTGGATACCAGAGCTCCTTTTGTGTGCGCCATCCCTCCCTAGGAAAAGTCTGTCAGAGCAGGGGGGATCAGAGAGGCAGAGGCAGAGTACAAAAAGATGAGAACGACTAACCGTGATTCATTTTTTTTGTCCCTGTCTCTGTCTCTCTTTCTCTGTCTGTCTCTCTTTCTCTTTCTCTCCTGCAGGCCCTTTCTCTAGTCACGTTGCACCGGGGCATCGGGAAACACACACACACACACACACACACACACACACACACACACACACACACACACACACACACACACACACTCTCACACACACACACACATACACCTATACACACACACACCATGCACAGACACACTTACTCTGTCACCAGTTCTCATATTACATTGTCTCTATACTGATGGTTCCATACTTTCAACTCTCGCACGTGTTCCTGTAACCTGACATCTAAAAAAAAAGTCATCTCATATACAGTATGTAGTACGGGAGCTTTGGGAGCTTTTCATAAAAATGTACTATGATACAAGGCCATTACTGAAAGAAAAAAACACAAAATACAGAGTATAGGAAAAAAACAAGTCCTAAGAGGCCGCAAGTCAGGAAAGGACATGAAGCAGCCCAGTGGGTAATCGAATTCCATTTGCATTCGGCAGCGGTTGGCATTTAAGAGGCTAATTGATTTCTAACCTTGGTGTGGCTATGAGACCACTGTGCGGCCCTGCGCAGGGCAAGACACAGCAGCGAGCTTTGTGTGTGGTGGTTCTGGGCCGTGAGGAAAGAGAGAGCAGAGAAGAGAGAGGAGGAGAGGAGAGAAAAAAGGAGAGGAGAGAGTGTAAGATGGTGGAAAGGGGTCACGGGCGCCCAGCTGTGTGACAGGAACCCCACCAGGCCAAGGCGGGTCGGACTCACAGCATGCGGCTCCACAGCTGCTCCAGCCAACTTGTGCAAGGCAAGCAAACAAACACACATGTGAGCGAAGCGATCTATTGCTGATATTTTGGCTTCC
This sequence comes from Setipinna tenuifilis, assembly GCA_030347295.1. Classification (NCBI taxonomy): domain Eukaryota; kingdom Metazoa; phylum Chordata; class Actinopteri; order Clupeiformes; family Engraulidae; genus Setipinna; species Setipinna tenuifilis. Next base: position 27,115,612 of record CM059278.1, read on the forward strand.
AGATCCCTGTCCACAAGCAAGTTGATTCAGGCAAATATTTACCATGAGGTGTTAACTGTGTCCTTTTTTTTAATCAGCACAGTAGTTTTAGCAGGGTGGAGCCTTAATTATGTGCTACATTTACATCTCAAGTAGCCTATTTCGATGTGAAGTGGCATGCTCACATGCAAGGTATGGAATATTTAAAGAGATAAAGACAATTAGTTTGGATTAGAGCAGCACTGCAAATATATTTCACACATTCTCCTACTAAGCCCGTATGCAAATTTGCATCTGTCAACGTTCGACTTAAGTGAATCTAATTATAAATTGTTATTTGTTAAGCCTATTTCTCGTCTCAAACATACATATCATTTACATAGTCTATGTTTGCGTTTCCATCCACTAATACCCTATGAGCTGCCAGATTTTGCATCTGCGGGAGCTCTCGCGAAGGCAGCCTTGAGGAGAGAGAGATTGAGAGAGAGAGAGAGAGAGAGAAAACACAAATCTATACTTTACTCTCCTTACAATTAAAGTGGTGTCCTTGACATAAATAGGAACGCTGGTGAGAGATAATGAGAGGAGCCTGCGAGGATCCCATCACACCGGGAGAGGAAAACACTCAAAATGAGCAGTATCCCCACAACAACAACAGTGAGGGGCCCCACCACCACCGGCACCACCCACCAACAACACCAGCAGCACCACCCGAGTCCCAGCTGTATCCCAGTCCCGAGCAGAGCCGGCCCGGATCTGGCTTTCATCCGGGCAATACAGGAATGAAGGACACAGATGATTCTGTGCTGCAGACACATTTCAGGATGTTTGTCAGTGCTGTCACGCTGACGGCCCTAGTTAGGAAGCTATGGGGACTGCATGTGTAAGAATGCATGGTGTGTGTGTGTACATTTGTTTGTGCATACTGTATGTATGAGGGAGATAGAAAGTGACAGAGAGAGAAAGACAGAGAGAGAGAAAGATAGAGAGCAAAAGAGAGAGACAGAAAGACAGAGAGAGAGTGAGAGAGAGAGAGAGAGAGAGAGAGAGAGAGAGAGAAGGACAGAGAGCAGGAGAGATAGAGAGAGAGTCTATTTGCCCTGGTTTCTTTCACTGACTACAGCTGCTCACCCGGTGCACCATCAAGTGGAGGGAAGGAGAACAGCACTGACCTCCACCACTGCCCCTGCGAGACTTCAGGATATCTATTAGCACGGCTTCGACATTAGCATAAGCACCAAAACACAGCTAATCTCATAACAAAGTACAAAACCAAACATCATTATTTTCAATGCCATCATGTTTGACATGGCAAGCGTTATATATTTGTGTATAGGCCTCGCATGTGTGTGTGTGAAAGAGAACGAGGGAGAGAGGGAACGAAAGAGTGAGTGGATGAGTGAGTGAGAATGCCTGTGTGTGCATTTGGTCTGCTATTATTAAGAGTGAATCTGGGCAAATCCAGCCGGAGCAATCAGGCTGATGAATGACGGTCTAATTGGCGACGTCTGTGTACCCGAGGAGAGGACAATGAACACCAGTCACCACTACCATTACCTGCAGCTAAGCAGTGGTGCTCGGCACACGCAATTATTACAATCATATACCATCAGCCCTGTCCTCAAGGTAGTGGTTCATACTATATGGCATATTTATAGCCCCTGATAAGTAGGTAATTAATCCATGTGTCTAATGGCATAAAAGAAATCACTGAAAAGGCTTAGAGCTACAAAAGCGTTCTCCAGCACCATGAACCCATTCATAAATGTGGTTGAAGAGCATGAACTATTAGTCTTGAGCTATTTAAAAAAGATGCCATAAGGTCATTTTAATACTCTAGTATTTGGGTAATAATGTATAATGTTATGTACGTTATAACAATCCCCCAGTCTTTAGATTGGATATTTTTTTTCCTCCCTTCAATTGCCATATAGTTCATAACAGGCCACACATATGATGATGGAGGTGAATTAAGTGTTATTCAACCGTATAACCAGGGTCATGCAGAAAGCCTGGATGATCTGCTGTTGAATACTGGAGTATATGTGGTTCACTGTGTGTTGTTTTTTTCTGCCAATCACAAGCATGGGTCTCAGGGTCAGAAACCTCAGGGTCTGATATCGCGCCTGCATGCTAAGTGTGAAACGACACTGAGAAATTTCCACTGCACACAAAAGAGAAGAAATCTCACTGCCTATGGATGTTTTTGACATTTCCTCTTTCACTTCTTCCCTGCCAACAAAAGAGGAAAAGCAAATATGCAGGGGCTGTCTCTGTGGACATAATACCAAGGTCATGAAAAGAATGTTAATGAAAGGCCTCCCATGGCAGAGTGGCATTGAACTCCACGGACGACAGCAGAGTATTTACCGTGTGAAAGCCAACTCTGGCAATAACATCACAACAACAAAAAAAAATAGTGGACGTTTTTTTCACTCAAATATTCACACCTTGGAAATCCATTCAAGCTCTGTGGCAGATAGTTCATCATGGCTCGTACCAACCAGAATGTGGCTTTGACGCGAGAGACAGAGAAAGCGAGCGTGTGTGTACGCGAGACAGAGGGTCGTGTGAACTTCAATTCCATGTCTTGTTGAGAATTTTAATCGCAGAAACAAAGAGTTGAGAAGCGTGGGCGGAAAAGGAGGAGAGCCCTGGGTAGCTGAGCCGCTCGCTCTGTTTGAGTATCTTATCAAAGCTGTCGCCGGCTCAACCTGGCTCGCTTCGCCTTTTGACGCGAATTAAAAAGGGCCCACGACGCGTGATTATTTGGGTGAGTGAGCAGCTACGTGTAAACAAACACGGTCATGCCGGGGCCTCTCGGCAGTCACAACACGGCCAGGCCCAGAGCTACGCTCCATCACTGCTGCGGAAAAAAAAGAGCCTCCCACCCCTCCCTCCCTCACACAAACCAACCCTCATCCTCCCCAACCTATCTGAACTGTCTGCAACCACAAACACCAAGAAAGGGTTAAGAAAACAGATTTAGACAGCTGCTGTCTATCAGGAAACGCTTCGCCGAACTCCAAAGTGTGAAAAAGGGGGCCGAAGATAACAGCTCAGGTTTCAGGTATGTAAAAATGCTGGCATGCAGAGGCTTTCAGGCACTGCAACTCAAGCTTCAGAGGGGAAGAGGGGTAAAGCCATAAAACTAAATAAAGATGTTACCTGCTTTGTCTCACCAGCGAGCTACCTATAACATCCTGGACAGCAGATGGAGTATATCTTTTTCTTTCATTTTTTTCCGTCTTTTCCCTTTTTTTCAAACAGGGGGGATTCTTGGTGTCTGTTTTACTTTTCAGTTGTGAAACTGCAAAGGTGCGGAGAAAGCGCCAGCCAGCGTGCGAGCTGAGGCCGCGTCTCCTGATATCCATTCCAGATGCTGGCTAGACTTGGTGGAGCCGCGAGCCGTGGCACTGGGGCTGGAGTTGGTTGTCTTTTCCTCCAGGTGTGATGGCTCACGCTGATTCCTCCACATGTCTCCACTGGCCTTATCCAAACACGGCAGGTCCTGTGACAGCGTCGGGCCGGCACCTCCCCTGCCCTAACCTCCCCCACGGCCCACCCACAGCAGAAATCAGGAGGAGGAGGAGGAGGATGGAGGACGGAGGAGGAATGTGGCTTGGACAGCTCTACTCCTCCTGGGCGCCACCGTCAGCCTCGGCTCCGGAGGCTGGCACCTGGGCGACACGGGGGTGTTGTGTGGCCCCTGGGAGTGGGAAAACCCCTGGAGCTGCAATTCAATTTAGCCAGGAGCACCATCCCATTAACCTTTAAGGGTGTACTGTCACACTGGTGTAAAGGGAATGTTGGTAGGATGCAAGTTCTGAAGAATATTGGGCTCCACAGAATATTATGTGGAATTTTAAAAACCTTACATCGTTGGAGAACACATTCTTTTATAGAATATTCAGAAACCCACAACCTTAAAGGTGAGGAGCGCCATCACACAGCACCCAACCCCTCTTTAACCCCTCCACCACCACCACCACCACCACCACCTCCACCTCTCCTCTGGGTCATTCGCATCTGCAGCAGCGGCAGCAAGCTTCCTCCACGCCGCCCATGCAGCCGTGACCTCTGCTTCAACCACGGTCCTGACAAGCCTAGTGTTGCTTTTGTAACGTGATGCCTGTCCGCACTGCTGTAAAGTGAATTCAACTTGTCATATTTCAAGTCCAGTCACCTTTTTTTTTTTTTTTTTAAAGGGAACAACGGGCTATTAGGTAATGGTTGGGAGAGGTTTGGGGAAAGGAAAGTGAAAAATGAAAACAGAAGCCAAATTTGCTTAGTGTCCTCTCCTGCTGGGTCTCAACATCTGGATCCATGAACAGTGTGGCCACACACTCGAAAAAACGAGGACATTCTTCATGCAGAGAGATTAAGTAACCGAGCGAACGCACGCTTTCTTGAACAGTTAAAAGTTATTTTCAGTTTAGCTTGCTGACTCCTACAGTTTTCCCTTTTTATGATTCAGTCTGTGATTGTCTGATTATATCACCTTCGAAACTCACACACAAAGAGCTTTGTCCTTCCAAGAGTCTCTCTTCCATAAATAACAAGTTTCTAACTTTTTTAATTTAGTGCTTTCATTCAAGCTTGCTGGTTGCCAGTTGAATAGAGACATGATTGTAATCACTCTGATGCCGTATCAGTAATAACCAAATCCATCTTCTTCTCCAGCTCTCCTCTCTTCCAGAGCCACCTACTCTTTGATCTACTGACTTATTGAAATGGCTATTGTGAGAGAGATGCTTTGTTATCTTTATCCAGGCAGAATATTTGTGATGGTAGCGAGAGTGTGTTGTTGTTTCTGTCTGAGCTTTTCTTTTCTTTTCCTTTTTTTTCGTTTCTTTTTGTTTCTTTTTTATTATTTTGTCAAACAATACAACCATCATTTAATCAGAGCCTGAAACATCATCGTCCCTCCATGAATTTTTACACGCTCCTTTAAAATCCGAATGTTATGTGTATGTTAATGACATAAATAGCCATATGGCTGCATTGTTACATGCACGCTTCGCCCCTTATGCTGTGCTGAGAACAGACTTTGCAAACATGGAAGTCTCTGCAAAGCCCGCTGCTGGCACATCACAGCTGATCTGAGGACACACTGTTTTATAACACACAAGGGACCCCGTGCCAGAAACCAACAGAAGGTGGTCCGGGTTTCTCTGTAGGAGTCAGCATTTGTTTTGGTATGTGGGTTATTATTGATGACTCTATTGATAACCTCTATTCAATTTCTGTACGCCGCAGAGGCCTCGTCTTGGAAAAATCCTTTTTTGGAGGAGGAAAAAAAAATTGGCTGATGTGATATGTAAAAATTCTACCCACACACGAAACATCATTTCTGAAATGGAGGAGGGCAGAGTGATTTGAGAGTGCGAGGGTAATTACATGTCTGTTGAATGAGGCAGGGCTCCTTTGTAAGTAAATGTTATTGTTCAGGGCTCGTTGCTCCAATGGAATTCCAAGAGATCAGATGTTTAGAGCCGTCGAGACTGGAGCAGGAGTGATGGCACTGGAGACTGCATGCAATTCGGCTTCCTCAACCCTCCCACTCCCCCCCCCCCCCCCATCCCTTCCCATCCCCATGTGTCACTTGTGTCCGAGCCCAGACTCAGTCTGCACTCCGAGACAAACACCTTCATGCTGACATCACTTCCAGTCAACAGTGCAACACAGCTCCTCATGGTCGCTCCAGCCGGGGCCTCCAGAGCCAACTGGTTGTGGCCCATGTATAGCCCATTGCTGGTATTAATTTCTGGCGCCTGCTGGCCCGTGTTCCCTGGCATCCTCTGACCTTTTTTTTAGTGGGAATAATGTTACTGGAAAGCTGGCTTGTGGGATCTGGAGTTGATAATCATTTCTGTCCAGATCTGCCAGCATCTGTACCAGAACTTACGGGGGGATTTGGACTATTGCTGTTGTGAATGCCGTGCATAAGAGTTTAGAAAACTGACTGGATGTATTCATCATCCCAGTAAGAAAATGGAATAACACAAACAATATCTTTTTTTAGGTTGATTTTGGTTTCGAGTCGACCTCTAACCTAATATTGAAACAGTGAATACCGCTGTCAGTTCTAACCCTGTTCAAAGTTTTGTCTACTTTGTGTCCAGCAGGCCTGTTTTTGATAGTAAAAGCCGAGTAGACTGTGGCCAGCAGAGTCGTTTATATAGGGGAAAACAAACACAATTTAACAAGATCTATTGTGTAAAAACGTAAACATCGTGAAACACAAATCCTGGTCTCAGAGGGTAATGGTCCAATGGAGTTCACGAGGAGGTTTAGTTTACATTGGGCACTTAACAGTGGTTTCTGTGAGGTGCAGCCCTTAGGTGGTTTGCAAGAAATGCTGCCGGGATCCTATTAACCCAAACCATTGTACGGTATCAATTCCAAAACGTATACTCGAAAAAAACATCTCTGTTGGCATATAAGGGCCATGTCAGGTCATGATGGTTGGCTGAACAGCATGCTCCAACCAAGAGATAATAACCTATTTGCTTGTATACCCCCCGTCCCACCCTCCCATCCCCTCTTCCCCATGATGAGGCACAAGTCAAATACACATCTTGGTTTAATATGTTTCTATTTAAGCAGGGGGGATGTAGGGGTGGGGGGGGCATAATGACTCACAGCACATATAGATCATAACTTGGGGCGGCCAGGACACGAGAAACGTTTCCAGAGGCGCTCACAACACCACCACGGCTCGCAGTGCCGGCGGCAGCCGCTGGAGCGGGGGAATGCGCGCTGCCATTACACGGACGTCAGTGAACTATGCATCTGTGGGATGCCGGCGGTCTGTGCAGCCACAGTTCCTCAGCTATTAGGAAATGTTTAACTATAAATCAATATGAGGAAATACTTTCCCCCTTTTACAATCTAAGACCCATAAAAAAGACCTATTCCTACACTAACCCTCTAATATTAAGAATAAAAGATTTTTATGTAGAAGACGTAGGGTGAGTTATAAAAACTGCAAATGTTTGCTGGCACAAGTGAGAGTGCAGCCCATAGTGGCATTTGTCTTGACATCAGCTCAGACCATAGTGACCAAACTGAACAATTAAATTAAGCAATGTCTTTCCAATAGCAATAAGCTGTAGCACCAGTTCTCTGAAGTTGTCAAGAGAGTTTCAAATGCTTGATTTATTGTTGCATTAAAAAAAACCTAGACCCCGATGAAAAAAAAGCTGCTGTCCAATGATTGGTTTCAATGGTTTAGGGACTGTCAGTGATGTTCCCATCAATCATGGGTATTGGAAAAAAAAACCTTTGTGGCTAATAAGGACTGTTGGACAGATTTTGGTTGGATATTCCACAACAAACTCTTACCCCCTTGCAGGGGATATCCCTACAGATACCCTCTCTCCCTCCTCTCTCCCTCCCCTCCTGTTCCTGATTCTAAATTCCCCTCTCTTCCCCATCAGCATAAAAAGTGCACAGGCGGGCGAGTGTTGTCTTATTCCTCGAGTGGAAACGGCTCATTACCTCGCCTGTTCCCCCTCTGCTCCCACGACGGCCGGAGCGTCTCGCTTGCATACTGAAGGTGACCCCTTGTGCACCAGGACTAAGTTACTCTCCTCCCGCGCGGGCGACATTTTGAAGAGAGTAAATATATAAATAAACGAATGAAGTGAAGTCTGGTGGTACATTCTCGGGAGCGGCCACATCTCATTTGTCACCAGGCAAAGCTGAGCCGGCCCTGATGCCAATGCCCGCCCAGGTGAAGGTGACCCTTGCCGGCCGGCGAGACCTGCGTCTGGGGGCAGTGATGCGAGACCGATGCGATGCGTGTCTCGTATCACACAATATGCCGCCCCCGTCACCATTCTGTCCGCTTTTTCCCTCAAGTCCCAAGTCTCGAAGGCAAAGGCATTCAAAGGGACACCATGATGAATGCATCCCTATCATTTGGTAGGCCACCATGCATACACTTAACAGAGCTTTTTTCATCTTGTGGAAGTATACTGTGGTGGAGTGGGGAGGTGTTGGGGGGGGGGGGTGTGTGAAGCGGTCCTTTTAACGCAACAAGCACACTAGCGCCTCTTTTTCTTGGGGCCTCACCCTGGTGATGAGGAAGGTTAGAAAAACATGTCAATAACCAGGTGCTCCATTGCGGACGAGGAGAGCGGAGGTGTGGAGCGGGAGACGGGTGTTGGAGATTAGGGCTGGTGCGCTGGAGGTCAGGCACGCTGGAGCACGTGGCAGGCTTCTGCACATGGCTCTGGGACTGTGGGACTGAGACAGATGGCACCTGGTGGGTGACAAACAATTAACAAACCTACAAGAATAGCTGGTTATGACACAGTCACATAAGCAGAAGAAACAGAGCAGAAGAACAGAGTGTTTGTCAAGCAGGCTATCTGTGCACACACCATCCCCTCTCTGGTGACTCTGTTGTGGAAGCATACATCATCTTTAAGGCCCATTTGAGATGGTTCAACTTTTCAACTCGGCGGCTTGGTTGTTGAGCTGGCGTCTCCAGGTTGAAGCGCTTAGTCCACAGTATATTGTGGGCGCCCTTAAATCCCAACGTAAAACTATGCCATTTGACGAAATTGGGATCCGTAAATAGAACAGCCAGAAACAAACTTCATCAAGGCTCTTTTTTCCCCTCATTTAGAAATCAACAATAGGTCAGGCCCAATTTTCATTTGAATATTTTCAGACGTCTGAGGAATGCATCACCACAAATAACACGTTTCTGGTTTTTCGGTCTTTAACTTCAACATATAGTGCTTTCGGCTCTCTCTTCTCTCTCCCTCTCCTCCTACTCATCATGGTTAAGCCTGAGTAACAAATTCTTCTGCCCTGCCGCTGTCCCTGTTTTAGCAGAGCCTGTCCTGTTAGCACGTAGCTGTCATCTGGTTGAAATATTCCACTGGACGGGAGCTGGCCCTGGTATGGCATTGCTCGAGCACATCTGGAGTCTAGACTCGCTGGCTCTGTGGGCAGGGTTGTATCACTCGGCTGCATCAGGCCCAAAGCCGAGTGCTGTTTACATAGGTGGCACACACACACACGCACACACGCACACACACACACACACACACACACACACAGATACGCGTGCACATACACATACATATACACAACTGCACAAACACACACACACACACACACGCGAACACACATCATCTGTTTCAACAGTCACACGCATAGCACCCACCCCTACCCCCCAGCACCCGTCCGACCCCCTCATCTTTCTGGCCTGCAGTCCTCCTACCTCTAGTGAGAGACAAGGGGATTGTGGGAGTCAGCCCATGTGCTGTGTGTGTGTGTGAGGGGGGGGGCTTCCTACTGCCACCCCACCCTCAGGTTGTTCCCACCCTCAGGGGTCCCCAGTAACCACAAGCAAACGCTGCTTCAGAGAAACTCGCCCGTAAATCCTGACATCCCGCTTTTTATAGCCATGTCAAGATATTAAAACCTTGGACTACAACTGGTGTGTGTATGTATGTGTGTGTGTGTATGTGTGTGTGTGTAGCTGACATCCATGTCTGTGTATGTGCGTACTGTATGTTTTCAGGGAGGGATGTTGTGTGTCTCGGGGTTACATGAGAGAGTAGAGAGGCTAATGAATCTTCTTGAGGAAAATTATGGTTAATCTTCCAAATGGCCCCTCAGTAGAGTAGGGGCTTGTGAGGGCTGCCAGGGGTTTGCGTGGGGCGGGACCCTTAGCGTCTGCAGGCAGCTCAGATGCTGTTATTGGTTCGTACAAAAAGTGCTGCCAGTTTTAATTTACATCTCCCCACAACGCGCCCTCTGCAAAAATTACGACCACAAAATCTCCCTGAAAATTTATATGACACTGGACCCATTATGAAATAAAGTGTAGAACATGTGGCTTTCAAATAATAATGATAATGATAATAATAATAATATTATTAATAATAATAATAAAAAGAAGAAGAAGAAGAACATACGTACGTACGTACGTACATACATACTGTTCATACAAAGTAGTGTAGATGTGGATAAATGCATGTGAATACTGTTTATTACAAAACAGCATTTACTCACCTTTTTGATAATCACTAATGTTAAGGATGTGAATGGTTTACCCTCCTCTTTCACCGCTGCATGTATAGTTTACCCCAGTTTTCATTTTTACTGGCACATCACTGCATATACCTACTGTACACACACACACACACACACACACACACACACACACACACACACACACACACACACACACACAAACGCACAGTACCCCTTGCTGAGCTCTGACACAGAGGATTACATATTAGTCCATCCCTCTGCAGTTCTAGTGTGTGTGGAGGGAGTGATGTTCAGACAGTGGTCTTTTATCTACAGTTTATTTAGGTCATATACACTAATGGCACTCATATAAAGTCCCTCTGCACCCGTGTCCATAGAAGCTCCTCAGCCACACAAATAGATTCATCAATAAAAGATCACAGTGATATGCGAGGTGGTCAATACACAAGCAGGGAGTAGGAAAATCAGCCCTTTAATCGTGTGCAACAATGACAGATGTCCTTATGCCGTATGGATTTCCAGGTTGCTGCTAAATAAATCGACACTGTAAAAGTGCATTAGATATATAGGAGATTACGCTTTTGCCTCACAGCGGAATGAATTTTTATGTGTGAGAGAGAAATGAGGTCTGACGTTGTTAAAAATAAGTGCCATTGCTTCAGTCGCTGTCTCAAGGGCTCTTTTGCCTATTTCTTTTTTCTGAACCATATTATTTGCAGTTGGATGCATACTAGTTGTGAATAATTGCTATGATATAAAGAAAGCCACTATACAGCCCTTTAATCTACTTTCAGCACATTTCAATGGTTATAGCCTGTCATTAGGTAAAATTGAAAGTGTTGTTTAGTCCATGTAGTCAACACACACTGTATTGCAATGGTATTATGATCATTTGTTTATTGTTATGAAACTGAGAATGGTATGTTTGGAGACTACGTTCTTTACAAGAACAAGAGGATGCTTTGAGTCACCCAAAAGCATATTTAGTCAGTCTTGATCTTTTTGAAAGTGCTCTCATTTTTCCCCTCTCTTCCCTAGTGAATCCCGGGTCTTCTTCTTCTTCTTCTTCTTTTATTGTGGGGATGGAGGTGACGAAGGAGTAGCAGCCAATTAAAGATTATGATTTCACCCCTCACTTTCTGATGTTCTAACACCCCCCCTTTTGATCGCTGGCGCACACACAGTCTGCAGCCAACTCTTGTTTGTTATTTAAAACCAGCGAGGTGGGGATCGGGCAGGCGCTTGACTTGGTTCCAGCTCCGAGATAATTCCCATTCACCTGGACCCTGCCTCTGTTTTGGATGCCCTTCCTTCGCTGCTCGAATCCCCCCTCTTTGTACCATTTAGCTAACAATAACAAGAGTCATTTAGCACAGATAATTACAGGGACGCGAGCCAGCGTGCTCTCTCCGTGCGCCGCACAGCTCAGCGCAGCACAGCACTCCCCTCGCTCCCTGCTTACCCCCAGCGCGCCGCAGAGTCATGCCCCCTCACACACGGCACACAGATCCTACTTGTAATGGCCCCAGATACAGATGACCCCTCCGCCCCCAACACACACACACACACACACAGAACACACACACTACATACAGTACACGCAAACATCAACACACACACACACTTACAGACACACACCCGCGTGCACATATACCAACATATATACACATACACACATATGCACATATACCAACACACACACACACACACACATACACATACACCAAAACACACACGCACACACATGCAGTAACACACACACATACACACACAGACGCACTCGCACACACACACACACACGTAATCAAATGCTCAGTAGGCTCCAGTACAGGCGCCAGCACTATCTGCCCTATCTCTTCCCAGGAGCACCAGCATTCCCGAGCACACCGGTGCAAAAGAACTACCCTACCCGCACACACACGAGAAAAATGCAAAGATTTATGTCAGCGTAACTCAATATCTCCCCAACCCCCTCAGCTGTTCTCACTGGAAAAGTGAATTCTAACTGTTAGGTCGTTTTCCCTCCAAGAGAGTGAGAGAGACAGGCAGACTGAGGCAGAGAAAGAGAGTGATAGAAAGAAAGAGAGAGAGTGGGAGAGAGAAAGAAAGAAAGAAAAAAAGAAAGAAAGAGAGAGAGAAAGATAGAGAAAAAGAGAAAGACAGAGAGAAAGAGAGATAACCAGACAGGCAGGATCAAAGCAAGAGACAATGTTCCTTTTGTAGTTTTCATCTGATTCTTCACTCTCCTCCGATCTTGAATTGGCAGCTTCCTCGGCATCTCAGTTGTGAGTAAACAGAGACGAATGGAAGAATGGAACTGCATGGCATGATGCCCCACCACACAGCCCATGAAAAGACACCACATCTCTAATAATAATTATATAATATTAATAATAATATTCCTTTTGGACTGAAGAAGTGGCAGTAAATCTGTCAAATGATAATTTCAATTCCTGGTATTGCACAGGAGTCAGTTTGTCTGTGTTCTGCTTCACATTACATATATCATCACACTGACACACAAGGCGGTGTGTGTGTCTTATCTTGGCACAAGCGTAAGTGGAAATGCATTAGAATAAAGATACGCGAAATGGCATGCTGAGCATTATCCGCTAACATCCATTATGTAGATTGTATGTCTTTTTTTCAAAGTTAATGCCCACAACCATTTAGCAGTGGTGAGAGGGCTGGAATCTAATGATGAGTTTATGGGTCTAATTTCAGCACAGGGCAGGGCCTTTGACTAAAACAAGATGCATCATGGTCAAAAGCAGCAGCTCCAGACTGAGGGAGTCAATGCTATTAATGACACCATAGTTAACACTCTATAACTTATGAATGTAGACAGCCTGTGGTCGCTTATTTTATTAAAGCAAGTCAAGAGAGCATATCAAAATTCAGTGTTTTGAAACTAATAGCTGTCAAGAGATTCATGTAAAGTAAACACACTGAAAGAGATGGGGATTCTCTGAGAGCATTTTCAGATTTTCAACAGGGCTTTTGTTTTGTCAGCGTTCCCATGGTGGATTTATCCATTTTGGGGCACTCAAGTACGTGCATTGAGGCCCTCAAAAAAAGAAATAATGAAAACCAATACACAGAGACACAAAGAACAAAGAGGCCTAGACTATGAGGACTGTACTGTACGTCACCTGTCAGCATAGTATGCAGTATAGTGATGGTCAAACTACAGCACGTAGGTATTGCATAATGTAGCATAGCATAATGTGCCCCCAAATTTACCACTGCATGAAATATTGCAATGGCTACAATGGTCTGCCAGGGGAATAACGTTTTAGTTCGACCTAATACCAGAATTATCAAAACATGCAACATTGTTTATTTTTTCTGGACAGAACCACAACTACAATTTGCAATGTACCTCCAGAATGTAGAGATCAGGATATTAGTTCATCAGTATTTCCACTAGCAGAGAGAATATGGTCTCTATTAGCTTTTTCAGGAAATATAAGTTTTTTTTTCTTTTCTTTTAATTTAAAGTGGGAAAAGCTATACTGCTGCTACATTTGCTTTACAGTTAATACACTGCTTGTCTATAGCATTCCCCTAATCGATATATCAATATTTCTCGCTCGGACAGCTTGATTGGAGACAAACATGGGGTGGGGTTCCGGTGTGTAATGTATTTTAGCAGCAAGTGTGAGGCACCTGTAGGACGGAATCGTGCACTGTAAACCCGGATTGTCAATACAACTCAAAACTTTTGATGTAACTGATTACGTCAATAGTTTTGAGTACATTAACTATATATTTTAATTAAAGTTAATTTAAAAGTTTAAGTACTGGGCACTTAAACTTAAACTTTTAAATTAATTAAATGAAAATATATAGTTAATGTACTCAAAACTATTGACGTAATCAGTTACATCAAAAGTTTTGAGTTGTATTAACTTATCCGGGTTTACAGTGTGGTAGGCTACTGGCATCAGTCCCTTGCACCTCTTGTGCAACATAATATGCTCAGTCCATCGAAAAAATATCTAAATTTCATGATAGTGAACTCTTATCTTTATGGTAAACTGAAAATTGTCCACATCACTTGTCCACATTAAATGGTTTATATTTACTTTACTGTTTTAAAGCTGTGGGCACAACATTAGCGGTAAGTGATTAGCCACCTAGCCTACTGACTGTCACTGTTCTTCAGTATTGGAGGAGGAAATCGCACATAGCAAAATAATACATTTCAGCTCAAGGAACCAATCGGTTTTCTTGATCATGCACATCACGCTTTGCCCCCTGGAGCACCCTGACACCGACAAATAAGCCTACAGTACGTGACTTTTTATACAGACAGAGCAATTAGTTTAATGCAATCTTCTTTACTGACATTAAGGTTTATTGCCAAAAGTCAACCTGAAAAAAAGTGCAGCCCCTCTTTGCGTAGCCAAATAGTACAGGTTGGGGTTTGGAGCACCTTAGCCCAATGTCCTTAATGTTGTAAACAAAATGATACTTTGACGTCACAATATTGTTGCCTATAAATAAGGGTGTCGGAGCCTTATCAGTAGTATTGTCTATGATCATTATCAATCCCACAATTACAAGAATGGCTCGACCCGTCCGCAGGAGGCGCAGAGCAAGAATGGGCAAGCGCAGGAGAGCTAGCTGGAAGGAGAAAGCAGAAACTTACTCCAACCAGTCTAACTGCACACTCTCCCTCTCCCACAATCCCAAACAAGAGTTCATTGGCCCACAAGGTCAGGGGATCACTGCATCTTTCTTAAAAATAAAACTGGGCTTTCAACTGTATTCACAGTTGAGTCTTGTCTTAAGTAAGTTCACTTTTTTCCTTTTTTTTTTTTTTTTAAACCATCATAGTAATAGCCTAATAACAGCATAATAGCATATAAATTGCTCATCAAAGTCTTTTTGTGTCTTGCCTCTAGAGTGGGAACAATGCTTTACAGTGATTCTTATTTGATACCAGTTTTGGCCACAATCCTACATATATCGGTAGCACTTTTAAAACATGCATGGGGGATGTTATTAACAAAAAGTCAAGCTAGAGCCCTTAGAGTGGCGAGTATGTTTCTGTGGACACTATTACATTTAGATCTGCCCACAGCAAAAGTACTTTCCAGCACTGTCCACAAGGACTATCTGATTTGGCAAAGCATATGCCTGCAACACCATATATTTTCTCTCTGTATGGACTTGTGCACATTGACTGCGCACGTGCATGCAAGTTTTAAATCAAAGGCTCAGCATCAACAGGATACAAATCTATACAAACCTCTTTGCTATTTGAATTTATTTATTTATCAGACACAAAGCATCTTACATTGCCCATGCACGCTGTTCATGTGATGCATTAATATTAGTATATTAGCTTTCTGAGAATCATACTACTGGAACCAACAGATTAAAAAAATAAGTGATTCAATCATTTTAATGCTTCAGCGAATCATAGTTGATTAGATTACCAGAACTGGTATTTCAAGGAAGGCAGCTATCAGTATTTACAGTTATTACAGGAGAAGAACACTATAGGAAACCTTTGCTGTAGTTTCAAAATATAAATACATATAGAAACATTTAATCATATAAAAATTCGAAACATATTTTGCCGAAGCTATTCTTGCAGGTTTGCAGTTTCACGACATGAAGTCGCCAGGATTACCTTATGGCAAATGTGTTTGTCTTTCACATGGCCAAATGACTGAGACATTTTATACAAACTAGTTACCTACAAAACCATTACAAGATATCACAATTGCCATTTCTGTAATAAATTCTTCTCATGTGTGTCTACTCATAAAACAAAGCAGTTATTATGCAACAGCTGGTTATTGTGAAGCAAAACAATGCTGACCTCATTTCAAACACATGTCATACTCACACACTCAAGCGGGATTATTGTTACACCTTTCTCTCTAATGTTGCAACCGTGCTACTTCACTTCGTTTGGCACGACTACACAACCCACATCAAAAGTTTCCTTGAGGGACACCAGGAGCTGTTCACTTTCTTCCATCTCCAGTCTCCCTCTCTCACACTCACAGGTTCTCACAGCTTTGTCTGCACATGTGTGGGCCCCTAGGAGGCTGTCTCCCCCAAACACACACACACACACACACACACACACACTACACACACATACACACACACATGCATACACAGACACACGCACACACACACACACACTACACACACCCTCCCTCTGTCTCCATCACCACGTCTGATCAAACAAGGTGCCTTCACGGGCCCCGGTGTCGTCAGGCTCTGTTTGTCAGGCTCCATGTGGCGGCTCACACCCTGGGAGGTGAGGGGGAGGAAGGAGGCACAGCGGGGCCCAGGCCCTTTTTTTAAACACGGCGCCCGCAGTGGCATCTGGCCACCCCGGGGCCCTGGGTTGCAGCAGGAGCGGCAGTGGAGAGGTAGCTGAGGAGAGGAGAGGAGAGAAAAAGAGGAGAGGAGAAGAGGAGAGGAGAGGAGGAGGCGCTAATGAAGATAAAAGCTGCACCTCCGACACCACACAGGGAGCGTGCTCTCCACAGCAGACTGGAGCACCTCCACCATCACCCCCCCAACACACACACACACACACACACACACACACACACACACACACACACACACACACACCTGCCATTGCCCCCACCCCACCCGGTTATGTGCTACCACTCTACTGCAGCTCTGCTGGATCTTCATATGCTTTTATTGATCTCGCACACATTTTCTCCTGAAGCCCCTTATGGGAAGTCCTCTAATTTTATTGCCTCCTTCCTGCTTCCTACACTTGAAAGGAAAAAATTGGTCCTCAGTTGGTATTTCAAACAAGCAAGCAAGAGGTAGAACTATAAAGTCCTATAGGAGAGTGAACAAAGCCTTTATATGAGCCAAAGGCTCATACTCCAAGAGCTGAAAATCAGCCCTTTAATGAATGAGATGAATCCTTAGCCTTAGACAAAAAACTGTTTTGTTTGTAATCTTCTGGTTCATTTAGCATCCAATGGTAGCATAACAATAAAAAACAGAATTTACCTTCAGTAGGAGTTTACAAATGATTAATGGAAAACCATACTGAATTTGGGACCATTCACAAATCAGAAAAGAATCATGAAAGCTAAGGAAAACTTACTGAGACGTAGGAAATTTCTATTAATTTGTCCAACACTGTGTTGTCACCATAATGTTCCAGTTTAAACCACGGGAGTTTTATCTGATTTTAGCCATGCACACACCACATGTGGTTGACAACAAGAAAGCTTCAACAAGAACATTTCAGCAGCAGCAGCCTCACACAAACCAGGCAAGCTTATTGTTTGCAGAGATAATGCTTCAGAATTCCCCCAAGAGCTTCTGCAACTCTTTTTGTAACATGCGCAAAGAATTTTGGCCGGGTACAAAGATTACATGATGCGAATTGGATTAAATTGTGTGTGTCAGTTCACGGTGGGTTGCCAATTAAAGGCGAATTTGCTGGGAAGTTTGTCACGGCACTCCTGGTGATTGAGTGACATTAGAGTCACAGGACCACTGTTCTTGTGTCACACCAATTAGTCTCTACTCATCTGCTGGTGATAGGCATCTCAGTCAAAGACAGCACAGCGCACCCAGTAGGTCCAAAGAAGAAGTTTCAGTAAATATGGACCAGACCCTAATCCTGAGCACATATTAAGATATTTAGACAGTGAAATGCAACAATGATTGCAGTTGCTTATACTTGGAAGTATAATTGAAGAACTCAGCATGCGTTCCATCAGTGTTCTATCAATATTTGGCAACTAGAGGAAGAATAAATGTGGTTTTGTCATTGTTATTATTACTATTATTGTCACTATTTACAGAGGAAATAGGAAATATGAAGGAACAAAGAGAATGTTTAAACAGCATGGCGATAAAACTGTAATGTTATTTTCATTCTAGTATGAATTCTTCTGTTGTGCAAAGCCCCACATTAGATCTTCTTTCAACATGTTCATTTTTGTTTTACCAAACCCACCCCCCTCCCCATCTCCCCCAATGCCCATTTTTCTCAGCACGCACATGAACACTCGTTCGGCTTGTTCTCAAATGTTTGTTTGTTTTATATGCATCCCAGCTTGTTTATACATATTTGATCAAACTCAGCGCGCTGGCGTAATAATCCCGTGCGGTGCCAGTTATGGGTGGCTGGTGAAATTTGCTGCAGAGGGCTTGTGTACTTTGTGTGTGTGTGTGTGTGTGTGTGTGTATGTGTGTATGTGTGTGCTGTGGCTCTCACTGCTGTCAGCCCCTGATGAAACGCATAGTGGGAGGTGGGGGGGTGATGGGATGGAGGGGTAGCCGGGTAGTGGTGCTGGTGGTGCTGGTGGGGGGACAAAGAGGACCCAGAGTGCAGATGTTGCTGCTGGAAGCCGGGGGACCGCGGGCCACACTGCCTCTGGCCCGTGGCTATTGGAAGCCCAGCTGGGAGAGAAAGACTGAGTGCATTCATCTGGCCTCTCTGGGGCCCTGCCGCTCGGCACAGGTATCCAGCTATTCTGAGGCGGGGGGATGAAAGGCTGCTACACAGATGTCACCTGCTGGGGTTCAGTGGCCCAGCCAGCAAATGTCATGTTTGGCAGCTGGTGCACTGCACTCGCTCCCACCAGTTGTTGGCAGAGAGGCTCCTAAAGGATGCAAAAGATGCTTGCACCGGGGGCATCCTAATGGGACGACATTAAAGAGAGTTGCTGGCTTCTGTCTGTCATAGTACATTAACCTTGTCCTGCCTCCTGCTCCTTCAGGGCAGCTGCTTCTGCTTGCTCCCCCCAGCCCCGGAGAGTGGGATGGAGTGGAGTGGAGCTCGCTCGCCCGCTCTTTCGCTCGCTCTCTCACTCGCCCGCGCTCTCCAGCAATCTGGCCCCCCTACCCCACGCTTCATATGGTTGTGCTTAAGGTCTGCCGCACACATCTGCGGGTCCGGTCGTACACACGGAACACAACAACGGTTCCCTCTTTCCCCCTCTATTTCAGCCAACAAACCACTTCTGTTCGTCTATCAGTGTGGTTTAGCTTTGCTCTGCTGCATAGTTTTGGACATTCCAAGCATGAACCTATTCCCCTGACTTTGGATGGCAGGAAAGACGTTTCAGACCTTCTCAAAAATGCAATGTGATTTTATATTTATGAGACATCAATGACAGTATTAATCGCTGTGCAAAAGTATTCAACTGCTATGCTCTCTGGAGGTCATACCTATATTCACAGAACATAAAATAAATAAATAAAATAAAATAAATATTATATTCATTGTTAACATTTTAGCTCTAGGCAATAGCATTACTTGGCTGCAAATTCTGAAACAAAATAGATGAAAAAAAAACATATACAACTTCCATGAATATTAAAACCTCAGTGATTTTGAGTTTCAGAGTAAGGCAGATGTCAATTTAACACAAATGAAGCAAAGGTACAACATATTTGGCCTTAACTGGTCATAATTACATTGCAACTTATCAGTCAAGATCTTTTTCTGGAAATAAAATGAGACTGCCCAAGGATCATGCCATCAGCCAAGCCATCAGAGAACAATAGATGAAGACAAAAGACACAACAAATGCTTCAGTAAGGAAAATACCCCAAGAAAATAACCACTTTTTTATATTTAACTGAACACAATACAATGGGACACGTAATAGGAAAGAGGACATTGCATCACATTAGCCACATACCCTGTAAGAGAGAATGTCCCACAAACCAAACACCCAGGGCAGATATAAACTGATGTGGGAGGCAATGACGGCCAAACCATTGCTCTTAAAAAGCTACAAATGCTGGTGTTTGGATGCGGGGTGTAAGCGTGGGAGTCCACAGGTCTTGACCTATCCATAAAACTAGACTCCATCTGAGCTAGGCAGACAGAGGCCTTTGTGTTAGAATACGTATGACAGAGAATGCGAATAGGATGCTGGAGATGGAGGAGAGGGCTTTTCATGGTCAGATGAGGCCAAAACAGAGCTCTTCAGCAAATGCACAAAGCACTATGTGTGGTGTATGTCTAACACTGCCGATGCCTCCAGAAACATTCCAGTTGTGAAACATAATGGTGGAAACATCATGCTGTGAGGAAATTTCTCATCTGCAAAAACTGGAAATCTTTTTGCAAATGTTACACAATATAGTTATGCTGTTGCAGTAACTATTGATAAAAATATGGGAGAAAGACTACATAATACTAGAGCATTTACTCGAGGCTGAGGCAACACTGGAGAAAAAGGCTGAAAAAGTGTAGCAAATATTCTAGAATGACTGCCAAAGCACTGCAATTCTACTGAGATTTCCATTCTACTGAGGTAACACCGCCATCCCATTTACTGAAATTGTTCATATAAATTCAACCAGGAAGAATGGGAGAAAAATACTATCTCGCACTGTCTCACTTCAGAAGACCTCAGGATGCTACAGCAGAGCTGTTTACATTGGTAGCATACTTACACATAACAAAAAAATTAAAAATCAATACTTTAGAATTACACTTCAGCATGTAGTACTGATTAAGAAATAACTGTCTATTGTAAATCAGAAATGGATGGTGTTTAGTACTTTTACAAGCCACTGTGTTTGGAAAAAAAGAGTTGAAACAGCTAATATAAACAATTTAAAACAATGTATTCAGGGTTTTGTTTTGTTGTTTTTATTAGATCAAATATTACTGTAAGTCATTTTTGGAGAACAAGCCTTTCTAACCCCAATGGTATAACCCCAGAGACAAGAACTTTGTGGAACTAGAAACTTTAATGCACTTCAAAGTGATTCACCACATGAATAGATACTTACACATAAATAGGAATATCAAACTGTATCAAACAACATCGAAAACTATTCTAGGATTGTGTAGTCTATTAAGGCACTTATGCACTTCAGTCATAGGTTCCTCTTGACACGCGGGGCATGGCCACCATCTGGTTGCAAGGACAGGGCCACATGGTCACAGTGCCCCGATGGCCCCACACCCTTCGCCTACCCTGCCGAGAAGGGGGTCCGTCGGGGCCAGAGGTGAGTCCCTGAGCCCGCGGTGCGGAGGTGGCTCCTGCTGCTTAGAGGTCAACTGGCTCGGCTCGGCCTGCCTGCACACACATTACTGCGTGTCAGAACACTCGCAGGAACATATGATGGGGGCTGGCTGCATGGCTGGCACAGGGGAACTTGAGCTCTTCTGTGGGCTGAAGCCTTTGTGTGTGTTTGTGTGTGTGTGTGTGTGTGTGTGTGGGCGTTTAGTGGCCATATTTTCAAGCCCTAGTTCCATTTAGTGGTCCGTTTTGTGTAAATCTCCAAATTGATGTACCAATAATGTGATGTGTAGGGACATGTTGTAGCTGACTGAAAAAAGTAAAAAAAATACATACATACTGTACATACACATACCCCATAAACAGTACCAGCAGCAATGTCTTTTCCTGAGGTTTTACCCTGGGGCATAGTGTGACGAAACCAGGCTTTCTGGTCACCATGTTACACACATCATAGAAAGCATATAAAGCGTGTAACAGGGTAAAGGATTACAGGCTGAGGCTGATATAGCAGCTTTTAGCATTACCAGAATTTAACTGAGGTAAAATGCACAAAGAGCCCTAAACTTCTGTGTGAACTGTACAGCAAACTGCCCTCAAACAAGCTCTAGGTGATGTTAAAAACAGTGGAGGTCCAAAACCAAATGCAACACTAGACATCCTGTTTATGATTTTCTGCAAAGCCCAGTGCACTAATGTACCACAGGCATAACTGCCATTTTGGGCTTCTCTACCAAATAATTTAGGCTTAGCGCTGCTACTTTGCGAGGCTAGCTGCTCCAGTAACTTATTCCATTGGCACCTACAGCCAGGTTCTTATTGCTGGCCTTTGTGAAAACTCACTAAGGGTTCATAACTGAAATGCCAGGGTTTATAAAGCATGCCTGCCACTGTGAAAGGCCACACTAATTTGCCAAGAACTCATTAAAAATCTTTAAAAAAATCATTAATCCTTTTGTGAAAATAAAGAAAAAGGGCACGGGGCAACAGAAAGGGGGTTTGGAAAGTGGAGTGCTCCATTTTTTAAAAAGGGCAAATAATAATTATGAGTAATGTCTAACCTACTCAATTGATGTCTGTGTCGATATATATGTATTTTTGCTGAGGAAAGCAAACATACAGTCACCTTATGTGCCTTCTGTCACCTTTTTAGTCTCTGACCACACAACGAAAGCGTACAGTAAAGTACTTTAGCGCATATCCATCTGTATTTCATTAAGCTCCATGCTGGGTCAATATCCATCCACAGTTTAAACAAATTACTGGACATGAGGAAAGTGCAGGGGAGACAAATCACACCCTGGAGAATTTGTTTGCAATTAAGATTATCAATGTCATGTCAATAATTTTGCCCTGGCCTGTCAGGGAGGGGCAATTACATCTTGCTCCAGCTGGTAAGAGCTGCCCTGACCCAATAAAGAGGCTGCTTCCCGGACTGGGGGACTCAAGTTGCACTCACCATAAACATCGCACTGCCGCACTGAGACGCTCGGTTGCACAAGATGAAGGTTAAAGGGGGTCTGCTGGCGTAGCGTGGTTGAGGGGTGCTGTGAGTGAATGTAGTTGTAATGCAGGGCAAATAGACCATATCAGTGGCTGATTTGTTCTTGGAGATAAGAAACCAGAGGAGAAGTAGCCATGTGGGTTGTTGCATCACTGCGCAAAAGAACACAAAAGAAATATTCAGCAGGCGTTACATCGACAGACATCCCTGAAATTTTAAATCTGTGAAATTATGTAGTTTGTACATAAAAACATTTCATAAGCAATGTCTAGACTGGTTGGTTATGCATGTATGGCAGTTACCATGACGTTTATCTGTCAGATATGAAATATCCTTTGTGTTTTTTGAGTACTGAATATTTGGCTGTTACCTAACTTAACATCCTAATTTAAGAAGATGCTGACAAACAAAGAAAATGATTCAACGTTAAAAGGTGATTCAACATTAAAAGGCCATTTTAACTATTTGAACCGGTTTAATGCAATCCAAATGTATTTTTGTCCTGGGTATTACACCACAAATACTACAAAATATAAAATAACACTGCACAACCATCTGTAGAGTACATAGCGCTCTTTTAGCACTCTGGTTTAGTGATGACCTAAAAGTATTCATTTCCTTTAGTGTACACAACATGCAGCAAGAGTTCAGTTGTGAAGGACTCAGACACAACAGCAGTTGCATTTTAGACAAACATACTTTGTTTAGTATTGTGCAAGAGACAATTTCTTTGAAGAACTGTCTGAGCCATCTTGCTATCCACAGTACAAGACTAGATGTTTTTCTCAGCTCTGGGTCAAATGTTCAGCTGTACAGTCCACCATTATGTTAGGAAAGCACTAGTAACAGACTGTATGGTTGTAAATAATGTATCTGACTGGAGAAAATAAGCATAACCCATCACCCCTGTTTGCATGGTATGTACCAGGGTTGTCAAAAGTGTTAATCGAAAAAAATTCAGAGCAGAGAAAATGTTTGTGTTGCTTTTTGCCAATTTGAGTATTGAACATGAAGGGAAAAACAGACAGGTTTGACAACTATTCAACCTGCCAGCAGTATGTCACCATTTAAAGCCAAAAACGTATAATAGTTGGAAGTAAGGCTAAATTAAAATCTCTTTAGGTCACATTTTATAGACACAGTGGTGAACAGTCAGAAGGTATCTCCAATGGCACTTAACATTAATGTGCTGCTAATTGCAACTAATGAATTAAATATTGTCAGTTAATAACTTTTGAGTCTTAATCCTAAATAGATTATAGATAATATTAACAAACCATAAACATTTACATTAGTGGTGTCATTTTGTATCACTGACAGGTTTATCAATCCACATTATATTCTCTAACTTATTTAGAAGGATTTAGTATTCATCCAGAAGTCATGGCTTGTGCAGTTTTAGAAAGTGTTATTCAGATTTAGGAATTTGTGCTGAAATACACTGATCCTTTATTTGAATTACAAGTGTTACACACTAAGTCAGAATTAAAGCAATGTTGCATTCATTGCATGTTTAAATTATAACTAATATCATAATTACTTTTTTTGTTTTTGTTTTTACAAAATTCTATGTTTGTAATTTTTTTCATTCCATACCAATTCAAACCATAAGCGATTTTATGGATTTTCCAATGTCACATAATTTAAGAGAACCACATTGGCAGATTGTAACTGCAATACAGCAGGTCATGAATGAAGACCAGTGCAAATGATGTAAGGATGACAAAACATACGCAGCTGGTTACCTAAGCATTGTGGTATGTGGTAACATCAACAGCTCTGACACCACCACATATTAATAGATTGTCCATTACCCACTATCTAACCATGAGTGATGTTGCACAAATGAGGATCCACGTACATTAAAAATATATCTAGAGGCAGCACATCTTTACGGCCACGGTTTTTATAAAGCAGGTCCTTGTTTCCATGGATTTCCTGAACATGGAACAAAGAGTCTCTTTTTTTTTACATTTTTTAAATTCTCAGGTAGCCCTGTTGCCGGGCTACAGATGGCTGCTGAATGGTGGGAAGTGTTGCGCTCTCTCTCTCTCTCTCTCTCTCTCTCTCTCTCTCTATGGTGATGGGATGCTCTCCCTCTCTCCCACTGAAGCCCCCCAGCACCCAGCCCCTCCATTAGCCATAATGGTCTGGAGGCGCACTGCTCTCCTGCGCTATCTTCAAGCAAAATAAAGGAGGCAGGTGTGAGAAGGAAATTAATGTAAATCCATCAGTGTTCAATTAGGCCTTACACACAGCCGTTCACACACACACACGTGTGCACGCACACACAGACACACACACACACACATGCACGCACACACACACACACACACACACACACACACACACACACACACACACACACACACACACACAAGCTTCTACCTCCCAAACCATCAGGACCTTCCTTTTGTGTGGGGGCAACCATCCCTTTCATTTTAGCCATCCCTTTTATACCACAGACCAAAATCACCCAAACTTTAATTATGAAAAAAAAAAATAGTTCTATGTAATTTCCAGGTGCAGCTTTTGCTCTAACCCCCCTTCTCTCTTTCTCTCTCTCTCTCTCTCTCTCTCTTCCTTTCTCCCTCTCTCTCTCTCTTTTGATTCTGGTGGTTTTCTTAAGCGGCCGTCAACATGCTTTTTCTCCATTATGGTGCCAGCGTGTCGCCGGCGTAATTTAGAGCGCCTCGAGGTACAGGGAGCACTGGCCCTCAGTGGTCTGTGGAAAAAAAAAGCACTTTAACCTAATTTGTTTCTAATTACAAAACAGGAAGTACACCTGCCATGCATCAGGCGCCACTCTACCCTCCAAGGCTGCTGCCGCTGCCTAGCAGTAAAGCTCTGCCAAGGCCGGGCCAAACATCTGTCACATTATTCTCATTGTATTGCATTTCAGGAGGACTGACCCCTACCTGTTCTACACAGCCCATGTTTTTATAGTTCACTTTAGGGTTGAAGGTTACTGATAACATGATAACTGATACAGTTTTAAATGCAATTCCAACACCGTGTGCAATCTGGTCTTGTACATTCAACTGATTTGAAATGCTTTGTCTATCTGCTCTGTCTAATCTGCTTTGTCTATGTCTTTTATGACACTATTGCTTTTTCACTTCGTGCACCACAGCGATGCAATTTTGTTGTATAGCGGTGACATTAAATGACAGTAAAGATCTACTATATAGCTATCCATATATACATCTTTGGCGTGAAATGGCTGTGATATGCTGGGGAGTTGCTGCAAAAGAAAATTTTAGCACCCTCATTCTGGTTTTCCAGTGATCCAACAAAATTGCTTTCAAAGACTCATGGCAATGTGGGATGATTAAAAACACTTGAGAAAATGATCGTGATATACTGCCAGAGGAACAGATGCCAACAAATACTTCTGTCACAAATAAAACTTTTTTTTTCTGTCACACAAATCGGCCAAACTCTAAACAGCCACACAAATGCTTTATGCCTGATTTTGCCTGTTTAACAGCCAAAATACTTGAGGATGCGAGGCTTGCAACTCAGCACTTTCTATCACCTGACAGTAGTTTAATCAAGAGGTATTTGCCAAGTCTGATGTAACTCTCACTAAAGCCCAGAATAAAGTCATCGAGAGTGTTTTGTTTAGCGATGTAAAACTTTAATTACTAATTTGCACACGACTTCTGCCAAGCTCCTTGATCTTTGCCGAGGCGAATGAGATGGTGAATGAAAACAAGCGTGTTGCATTTCAATCAATCACCATGTTATCATCATTCAAAATGATATCAATGAAAACAAACCCAGTGGGGCTGACTGGGCTCCCCAGCTGTGAGCTCATTGTTATTGCATTAGTGCAACAAGACGATGTTAACTGATGTTCTACGATTACATGCGTTCTCTCCTGTCTGCCATTACGCAAACTATGGAGGACTTCAAGAGCAAGTGCACACCAGCTCATTCTCGGGTACATTTCAGCCTAGTGCCTGGTCTCTCCATCCGCCTATTTTCTTTTCCTTTTTTTTTTCCTTAGGAAAACAAGCAGCCCTGTTCATTACCTTTGATCAAGATAATCTGAATGTTTTTTTTTTTCTCTTTTTACAAAGTAGCGTGATAGTGGATGACATATGAATTTAATGACACTCTGCACACCTGTAACGTTTGTGATTATCATCAGCAGTGTTTAATTTCGGGGAAAATAAATGATAACGACAGGTTTTTTAATAAAACCTTGGTGCTCGTGTGTGTGTGTGTGTGTGTGTGTGTGTGCACAGAGCACTACTCGTTCTGTGCAGCCACTGAGCCTAGGGATGTGCTTCTCGTGATGCAGTTATATCCGGCTCCACCAAGGAGCTGGCACTCTGATGCGGTAATGGATTCACCAAGGGCATGTTTGAGAGCGAGTCTGGGGGGGTGAGGGGTGGGTGAGTGGGGAGTGAATGGAGGGGTCGGGGGGAGGCCAGAGTAGAGCGCCATTAACTCCCCTGTCTTCATCCACAGGAAAGGTCAGCAGCCCACCTCATCTGTCAAGCCTTATCAATGGACAAAAAGACCACTGGTGTTAATGGCCTCTATCCCTCTATCTGTTCCAGCACATATGAGACACTAACAAGGGGGAATGGGAAAGGGATGGAGGCCTGATTGTTTCTCCTAATGCGTTACTTCCCCGTTAGCCGACGGGCTGCAATAGGGCTTGAAAGGCCGGAGCCGGAAGAATTACCCCAGATCAGAGCAGTCATTAGCCTCCATCTCGGCTGAGCCCGCTCGCGGAGTTGGATTTCAAATGCGATGGTGTCCTGGGAAACTCGATGCTACTCTGTGGAATCCACTCTTCCTAAAAAAGCCTGGGCAAAATAGGCTTTTTTTTGTAGGGGGGGGGGGGGGGGGGCGGCTGCTTACTGCTAACAGCTAAAAGCCTGTCACATGTAGGCATACTTGGGGTGCCACCTTCATATTTTTTTCGGTATATAATTACAGATATTTAGAAACGTGTAAAGAGTGGAGGACGAGGTGCTTTTTTTGCGAGCGGTTTGCTGCTGAACCTCCTAATGGTTTCAGCTGATTCTCCCACTCCGTGATTTGCACTTTCTGCAGAACTTTGATCTCCCTGTATTACAGTCACCCAAATCCTAATAGGATGGGAAATATCACCAGAGCTTACGGGTTTTATTTTCTCCTGCACTTCAAGTGAGAGGCTATCTGAGCTCTGACAGAAGCCTTGAGAAAAGGATGGAGGGTGTGTGTGTGTGTGTGTGTGTGTGTGCGTGTAGGGGGGTGTGTGGAGGGGGGGCGAAGGAGCAGGTCAAGTTCTTGGCGCAGAAAGTGCTGTGTTTCCATGGTGATGTGAGGATTTTTTTCCCTCCCTCCCTGCCTCCCTCCCTCCCTCTTTCCTTCCTCCCCTTTTCTCACTCCTGTGTCCTGGGGTTAGGGCGCCATCAGTGGTGTGAGCGTTGCTTAAGAGGCACTGCAACTCTCTGGCCCTTCAGCAGACCCATTTATTTTTGGGCCCCCGACGTGTCGGCGTGCTTGAGGAGGCTGCGAGAGAGACAACAGATAAGCAAACAACGGCGACAAAAAGGCCCAACAGACAGCTCCGGAACCACCCATAATGCATGAGCAAATACGAGGAAACGCCGCCATTAATACGTGACAGGAGCTGACAGCCTCTCCATAAATCTCCTGCCGTCTTGGGGCCCAGTCGACTCTTTTGCCTCGCGACTTGCTGGAGATGATTAAAGTTTGTGGACATCGCTCATCGTTTTGGCACAAATGTATGGAGATGGCGATCCAAGGCACGCTCCAGACACAAATTTTCATACAGATGCTCTGCTGTGTGAATAAATGAATGAATGAATAAATAGATAAATAAATAAGTAACAGGAAAAGTACAGGATGCGATCCTAAACTTTAATTCAAAGAATACTTCAGCTGTTAGACTAACACCTCACAGGGGCCTGTCAGCTACTTGGGTGTGTAAAGGCCTATTCACACCAACAACTATAACCGCAATGATAACTATTTTTTGTAATAATCGTTCTCACTTTAGTGAGTGGTGCTGTTCACATATAACTACAGTAAAACGACAGAATGAACAATATTGTTGAGATTGCTTTCAGACCGATTTTATGAACTACATTACATTACATTACATTACATTACATTGCATTTGGCAGACGCTTTTATCCAAAGCGACTTACAATCAAGGGGGACATAAGCAATAGAGGAGGACACAGAGTAGAGACACAACAGACATATATACTTCTGCATAAGGATAGAGAGAGAGAGAGAGTTTAGATTAGTGTTTGTTAGTTATATTAGTTTTGTTAGGAAGGGAAGCAATCTCGGAAGAGAAGGGTTTTTACAAGCTTTTTAAAGATAGGGAGGGATGTTGCTGTTCTTGTCGCAACTGGTAGGTCGTTCCACCATTTGGGGACAACCACGATAACTATAAAACTATAACTATAACCACGAACTATAAAAACAATGCCAGGCAATCAGAACTCATTAGAGTTTATAGGACACGTCACATTATTTTATTTGTTTACACTCTTTCTCTGTAATGAGAATGGTGTTATTCAACTATTGTTCTTCAGTGTGAACACTCATACAGTATTGTTGCAGTTATAGTTGTCATTATTGTTATAGTGCGTAGTGTATATGGGCCTTAAGGAACCACTTCATAGAGCTTCCCAAAACTGCCTACACTAAACATACAGTATAGCATGCCACACATAGTCAGTTTCCTGGTAGTGACATGCTTTACATTTCATAAGACAAATTCTGTTTTTAAACTATAGGAGGGGAAGGAGTGGGGAAAAAAACGAAAACCTGGCATGCACAGTTGGTGCTTGTGGACAGGACTTGGGATGCCAGAGAGACTTTATTTATGTTTGCATGGAAGCACTCAGTTCAGGTTGGCACAGTCCCTCAGCCCGAGTCTTTGGCTCCCCTCACCCATAGCTCTACCGAGCTCCTGCCTCCTGGTCTGGTTTGGTGAACCCTCTGACAGAATCGGAGGGTTAGACAGTGTGTGTGCGTGTGTATATGTGTGTGTGTTTTGTGTGTGTATGTGTGTGTGTGTGTAGTGCAGTGTGGAGGAGGGATGCTGCCTCCCTGTCGCAGTCCCACTCGCTCCCAACCACAAAAATCCAGCTCAGTCCACCAAATTCTGCTCAAGTCTCACGTGTGCACCCTCCTCTCCTCTTCGGCATCTGATAAAAGTCAAGTGTGTGTGTGTGTGTGTGTGTGTGTGTGTGTGTGTGTGTGTGTGTGTGTGTGTGTGTGTGTGAGGCTAGCTGGTCCTCTCTGCTCCGTACTCACGACTTGCTAAAGACGTCATATGCCGAATATGCGTGAGTCATGCCCAAACTCCCATGTAGTGGCTATTCTCATCCGCCGCCTTGCTACGGCAGCCATTTGCCAGGCTCTAAAACCGTACACCATTCATCACGCATGGGGCCAGGAGGTCAAGCCACACATCTGCTATCATTTGAAAATGAGGCAGGCTGAAATGCCAGTGAGAGAGAAAGTGAGAGAGACAGAGACAGAGAGAGAAAGAGAGAGAGAGAGAGAGAAGTCCTCAGCCGGCGAGAACTATTACTTTTTCTCCACCACCGCAGTGTTTTTATTTCACTTCAAATGAAAATTGAGATCCAGCGCTCCCCCACCAGAGCAAACGGCCCCCCTCCATCCTAGTCTCTCTCTATATATGCATACGATTTCTACTGGTATATATTTGTGCGGTGGAGCCAACAGCTTGGCGGCCTTAAAAGGAAGACAGGGCTGGACGGGGCTGGTTTCCCATGCAGCGCTGGGCTGTGCTGTGCTGTGCTGGGCTGGTGGGGCCTGGTGTCTGCGGAGGCTCAGGAGAGGACATGCTCCGAGGCCTGGGATCCTTCAGAGGGCTGCACTAGGGATGCAACAGCCATTCCAGCCTGCCAAAGTGGGCGCAGCCAGATAACGACCTGTGCGTGTGTGTCTGAGTGTGTCTGAGTGTGTGTGTGTCGGTAAGTTTGTGTGTACAGATGTGCATGTAGGAATGAATCCATGTGTCACTTATGCTGTGTGCATAGGTGTGTGTTTGTGTATGTGAATGTGTGTGTGTGTATGTGTGTGTGTAAGTATTTGTATATGGGTTTAACTGTAAAGAGGTGCATGTATGAGGGACTCTGAGTGTCACTCATTCTGCGTGCATAGGTGTGTGTGAGTGTGTGTGTGTGTGTGTGTGTGTGTGTGTGTGTGTGTGTGTGTGTGTGTGTGTGTGTGTGTGTGTGTGTGTGTCTCCTAATGTCTAATTTGGTCGTGGGTTGTGTGCTGGTGGCTGACGGGTGGCAGGGCTGTGCTGGCGTGGTGAGGTGTGGCTGATAGCGGAGCAGAGCCAGACGGCTCCTCTCCGGCGACCGGCGCTCCCTCAAGTGCCTGCCTCTGTCTCGGGGAGCGCACGGTGACGTACGCCATCCTATTTCCACTCCTGTCTCTCAACGGCCATCTCTGACTGGCATCCTTCCTCTTTCCCCTCTGTCCATCTCCAGCGCGCGCTCTCTCTCTCTCTTTCTCTGACTGGCATCTTTTCTACATTCCCTCTGTTCATCTTTCTCTCTCTATCTCTCTCGCTCTTTCTCTGCCTGGCATTCACTGTCCATCACTTTTGTCTATCTCTTTCTCTCTCTCTTCTCTGCCTGGCATTCTCTCTTCATCCCCTCTGTCCTTCTGTCCCTCTCTCTCTCTCTCTCTCTCTCTCTCTCTCTCTCTTTCTCTCTCCATGCCCCTCTGTCCTCTCTGTCTGTCTTTCTCTGATACTAACTTGGCCACTGTCCTGTCATTCTCCATCTCCCTATGAACCAAGCACCAGATAAACATGACAGGGAGACGCTGGACCCTCGACCCTCCCCACCCTCCTCTCGCCCTCCAACCCGGCCCCCCAGGCTGTTACCGTGTCAACACCCGGACGTGGCAGCAGACTTGGTGCCTGTCTGTTTTTTTTTTTTTTTTTTTTTTGGAGTGCTCCACTTAGGGATGAGTGTCACTGAGAAATTCTGCCTGTTGACAAACAGCAGCAGTACCAACAACAATAACAACAATAACAAGCGTACAAACAAAATCTGTGGTCTATGAGGAGGGGGTTGAAGGAAAGGTCATGTGATCAGCGATCTCAGGCTGAGGAGTGGGGTGAGGGGGTGGTGATCGGGGGGTGGTGGTTGGTGGGGTTGGTTGGAGAGATGATGGATTATTACTTTTGTTCTCCCCTCCATATGCTCGCATGTTGAACTGTTTAATCTACACAAGGGACAGCCAGAATGCCCGAATGCCGACTGTCACAAATAACAGATTGACAGCACAGAATGACAATACACACAATAAAAAGGCCTCCATTTGGATTGGATTGGATGTCGAGGAGCTGGCTTGGAGCGCCATGCTCAGAAAAAAAAAAACAAAAAAACAAAAAAAACATGGATGCCAGTCGCCGGTCGGTCGCCTGTCGGAGCTCAGAGCTCGGTGCCGAGCATCAGCGGTCGAGTCGGAATGACTGCAGAATGTCTGTCCCAGGCACTCTCTCGCAGAGAACAGATACACAGACCAGCAGTGCGGAGCACATTCTTGGCCCGCTCGGCTCAGACCACCAAACACTGGCCTTGTGTATCTCTCTCTTGCACGGCCGCAAGACCATGTGCAATCCCTGAGTGTGCTGGGATATGGAGCGTACTAAAAGTTGTTTATGGGGCCCATGTGCTCTTCATTACACCGTATTGTGAAATAGCTTGTGGATGTTTAAGTGCCTTTTTGGATTTGTTTAAAAATGGCAAAGGTTTAATGTTTTTGATATATTTGTTTTTGCTTTTCATTAAATGTACTTTTATTCAATAGTCAATACAGTGTACATTACTAATAAACACTTTTATTGTATCACATTACTTACAGGCAGTTCAATATTTGTCAATGTTTGTCAAAAAACATTTTTGCTCTCATACATCTAGTTATGTTCTTCATCTGTGTATCAAAAACACACGTTTAATGGCAGATCTCCTTCAGGAAAATGATCTCATGCAAGCGTTTTACAAATGGTAGGGAAGTGCTCACAGAAGCTAACTAGCACCCCCTTTTGAAAGCACTGATCCCAGACCTGCGCAACACATTTACTTGTGTCAACAGCAACCAAGTTTACTGCCTTCAATTCATTGAATTCTTAATGTTAAACTCTATCTTAGGTTCCAATCTATATGTAGTCTTTATAAGTGCCCAGTGCTTTAAGTTAATGCCAATAATAATTCACAAAATAATCATTATTACATGCACTATTGATCTGTGTTACTACAAACACATGGTATGTTTTATTTGATGGCAGCTTTATAAGTAGTAGATGTTGTTAATGAATATCAAAATGTGCTAAGCCACACTCTTAGGGTGAGTGGACTGCTTAATCTACTAGTGAATCAGTGCTAGTGTCCTTTAAGCCTGTGAGCCAAACCAAAGGCACAGTGTGTGCTGTGAAAGTGTCAACAGTACGTGTCAGAAAGAGGAAATCTTTCGCAGGCTTCACATGCGGAGGTCAAGTGAGAGCATTCACAAAAAAAGTAACAGGGGGAGAGGAGAGAAGAGGAGAGGAAGAAGAAAAAAAGAAGCCAGTGCCGCTGTGTTTCAGGAGCGTAGCCCGGCGATGACTGGCGTGTAATTAATCCTACTGTACGGCTGAGGAAACACAGACCCCGGCGTTTGCTCGCTCGCTCGCTCACAGAGGAGAGGGAAAGGATCAGAGTCCTGAACACATCCGCAAAATGCTCCCGCATCGTCCCCTTCCCCCCTCACCCCCCCGTCGCAACTTAGCACGTGAGTGGCGGTGTGGTGCGGGGTGTCGCGGGGTGTCGCTGGGTGTCGTGGCGTGTCGCGGCACGGCGTTACCGGAGGTCCCTGGCTGTTTAAGGAACCACCCTGCTGGGGACGTGAGCCGGCGCCAGGGCACCAGAGAGCGGTGTGGGAGCAGGCAGATAAGCAGCTCAGACAGGATCAAGGAGAGAGGGGAAACACAAACACACACACACACTTACACACACTTAGACACACACAAACACACATACATACAGAAACACACACACACACACACACACACACACACACGCACACATACATACAGAAACACACACACACACACACACACACACACACATACACACACACACACACTCGCCCCTCTCTCCCCTCGCCCCTAAAAAAAGTAGAGGCAGAGGGAGGGGGAGGAGGAGAAGGGCTCTCTTTTTTTTGCTGCTGCTACCACTGCTGCTACAACTGCTGTCACTTTTTGAAGAGTGCTTGTTTTTGAGCCGGAGTTTTGGAGCCCGTGTAGGTCAAAGAGGAGACTGGCGGCCGGGGTGCGAGCGAGCGTTAAGCCGGTCAGGTGCAGCGCCACCAGTGATCATTAGGGTTACAGCTGCTCAGGCCAGATTGTCTGCTGCCTGCACCAGGCGAGATGTCTCACCCTGGGAAAAGAGTGAGCATCTGTCTGTCCTTCCCCGTAGACACGAACCTCCTACCAGCCTGTCCAATTCAACCCAACTGGTAACAAGGTCACCTAGCTCTCTCTCACTCGCTCTCCAACCCACACACACACACACACACTCACTCACACACACTCGCTCTCTCTCTCTCTCTTTGCAGTGCCCGATTAAGTACTAGCTTTCCGCGTCTGTGCACTTCTAGGCCTCACTAAAGTAGAAAAATGTAGCAGGGGATAGTTGATTTTTTCCTGACTAGTTTTACTGTTTTGTTTTTTTGACAGTATGGTATGGCTTTTTGACCCCCTTATACTATGATGAAATATTTGTAGAACATTTCTGATTTGAAAAAAAAAACACATAACTTTTAAATTTAAATAGATAGGTGAATCTGATTGGTGTAAAGTTGGCAGTCCACTTAATTACCATATGTATAAAAAATAATAAAACACTAACACACAAATTTCTATTGTAGTAAGAGAATATACAAAAGATATATCAAGCTATACAAAACATGGTATGTCTCTATTCTTACAAATAAAATAAATGCTGTATTTTAGATCTTACTAAATGATAGAAACCCAGACCACGTATCACTAACTGGTAAAAAAGGACATGGCAGGCAGAGACAGCAGATGCTTTCACCCATTTCAGATGATTGTTATTGCACTCCCACTCAGTAGAAGCAGATGAATCAGAAACTAATTTTAAAAACAACATGTTTCTTGGTTTTCCACTTAACACTGTAGGAGTTTCAGTTGAGTCCACAATGCACCGTGGTCAGATTAATGCCAACAACTCCTCAGCCCCCTCACGTACAACACAGGACTCAGTTCTTTCTCTAAAGCTCTCATGAAATTAAACATCCAGGTAGTAGATTATTTTAGGGTTACCCATGGATAAAATCCCAGATTAAAGTTGCAAGGTGATGGGATGTTAATACCTTTGAGTGAACAGTCAATCCACCCCCTTGTGCAATTAGGAAAGTGTCACAATGTGATCATGACAAAATAGTGTATTGACAGCCAGCAAAAAAAAATATTCATGAAGAGAGGTGATTACTCAAAAACATTACAGCACGAAGTCGGCCACTAATGGAATTAAACTTTCCTGAAGGTCAGTGGAATTTGCCCCGTTTGGAAAGCTGTTCCACAGGTTTACCACTACACAATACTGTTTCTCAGTCACCACCAGGAAATCATTGGAATAATATGATCAATATTTGTTGAGTGCATAATGAGTTAAAAGTTGCCCCATAATAAATAATCTCCTCATGCTGTGATTGTCTCCTACCTCAGAGAGGTGTGAGAGAGGGAGGAGATCACTGATGGCCCTGGACAAAACATAGCTTGAGATGAGAGGCTTGTCGTCAAAGATGTAATTAATGACAACAGCGTCAGCTGTACATAATTGTTGTGCAGCTACATTAGCTTGGCCAGGAGCAAACTGCAATAAAAAAATATATAAATAAACAAACAAAAACAAGATGAAACAGGTGTGACACCAACTTTCTGCTTCACAGGAAAAAATAAAGCACTCCGTCAAGGGCGTCACACCTGTTCCTTTGTCTTCGGCAAAGAGCTTTTAAGTGCAAATCTACGTTTGGCTGTAAGCAGGGCTGTGGCCTCTGCACATATAGTTACTCATCTGAACTCATGCATTTGCATAATAGTAAAAATTGAAATGAGGTCAACACATTTCAATGTGAGCTATAGCACAAACATTTTCCTTTCATTTGCCGACAGAAATCTGTAGCATCTGTTATCTGGTGACAACTGTTAGTGGTAACAAATACGGCATTGTAATCAAAGAAATATATATTTAAGAGTCTAAGAGTATATTTTAAATAGTATACCACAACATTACTTGCCTGTCAGTAAGGTCCTTATTTTTTATCTTGATGGAAAGCCACAGTGCGATAGTAGCATAGTTATACTGGCTCTAATTTTCAAATAGGAAAACTTAAGCAGACAGAATAAAGATATCAAGATGTGGAAAAAAATATCATAATTCATAATAAAAATGTGGGTACTCAAGTCTTGAAATGATTAACTGTCAGCCTGTGAATCGTGACAAACAACAAAATGCCTGTTTTTGAAATTTGCATAGGTGATGTAGTTCTGAATCATGGAATTATTTATTTTCGTATGTATGCAAGCCACAAAAATATTGCTTTTTTTACTGAGTCAACATCAAAGCATGAGTGATTTATAAAGGTTGACATTTTCTTTGAGAAATCGAGAGTGGTGCAAGGCTTGTGCAAAGATTTTAATTCATGTACCAGTAAAACAAGAGCTGTTTGCTGAATTTAAGTTACCTTTTACTTTAACGAGTTCAATTACCTTTCTGACACCTTCAAGCACAATAAAGCTAATGCTTTAGGCTATGAATTAATTACATGGAAGTCTTTGAAAAACAGGGAGAGCTACACCTGAAGAAAACAGGTAGCTTTGTAGAAACATCTTTTATGCTCTTTGAAACCAAGTACACATACAGTACATCTACCGCTGAAATGATTTATCTCATCATGCTGGTTGTCTTGTCCTTTTCGAGGTCTGTTCTTTTTTTAATGTGCGTTGCTTGATAATTGCATCATGTATTGCTTCTCAACTTTGTTTTCCAACTAGTCCATGTGCATAGACACAAACAAATAGTGCTCTCTACACCATGGCAAGGTAACTTTGCAAACTGCAATGACATATAGTAATACTTTTTTACTCTAGTGATGCATATGAAGGATTCCAACTCACTTATATTGAAATGGCTTCTCGTGCCGAGAGAGCAACATGGTTTTTGCCTGCAGCCAAGCAGCTCTTGTATCTCAAAGGCTGGAATGGACATATTCTTGCTGGTCAACACTGCCCTACAAAGCCAAAAGGCAGTAACTACATGTCCTACTTGTCAAAACTAAGTGTAGACCATTAGACCACGTTTAGCATTACCCCTATTATACCTACAACATGTTTGACTGGGCATTATGACAACTTTAAAGGCATTTTTCTCAGTTTCAGTATTCTCGTTACTGCACTTGGCCTTTGTAGGGCAGAATACTGTAGGAGGAGTGGAAAAGAGTGATCCTTGGTAATGCAGGCAGTGCTGGTTTCCTCACGTTGCTGCTACTGATGCTGTTGCACTACACTGTTTCTGCTCTGCACTACAGGCTTCTGTGGCCAGCCATCGCTGGTGCACTGCAGAGAGCAGAGCTTGCAGTCATTTCAACTTTTTCCTGTCTGACTCAACTCCCTCCTGTGAATTGGATGATGTCGCTGCTTCTGGAAATATGACCAGTGTGACTGGAACTCACATTTAATAGTGCCACATGCAAATGTCTTATAAGTGTTAAACCACAGCTCCGCTCCGGAGAAGCTCATCACTGTTTGGTTTCCATCGTTTGAGTTTCTATCCACCATTTGAGTTTCTGAAGACTGAAACATAACAACTCTGTACTTTACAGAACCCCATTCTATGGTGAAAAAAGCGTGAGGCCTGGAATCACATTGATTTCCTGAAACTCGGCGGAAGTACAGTAAATTTGTTTTTCGAAGCTAGGGGAAAATGCCGAGGTCCTAGAATGCATAATATTTATGTGCGATGGAGGGAGTTTCAGTAATTGACAGTCATACTGCAATAAAACTTGTGTTTCCACACAAACACGTAGAAAAGAGCCCAATTGTGGACTACATCACTAGCAGCTTTCTGAATCTGCCAGCAATCAATAACAATATCAGTGTGCCACACTGGAATATTGACGGGCTGCCTCTCAACAGAGAAACATGATTTTCTTTTCAAATATGGTGTGTGGCTGGCTGACAAAATCTTCTACCTGAAAAACATCCCAAATTTCACATTTTGAACAGTCGCTAATTAATCCTTTGGTGCCAGTACAATTCTGCTATGGTCACTTGAGTTCTTTGACCTTGTTGTGTGGCTTCATGTTCAGTGAAAGGGAAAGTATTAGTAAAATGTCTGCTAGTCCTCCCACCTTTCCTCATTTATTCAAGATATAAAACTATCTAGAGACATAAAAAATGACACTGGATCTGATGTACTGTTGACAGTTAGAGTATTCATGCTGTTTAATCTGCTTGAGCTTTCACACTTACAAGACACATCCACTTACACCAAAACACAAACAAACAAATAACAAGGCTACTGTCTTGTTCTCAGCTAAGGTAGATTATCCATGAATGCTTTGCTTTTATCTCCAGGGATAATTTGGACTACAGTAATAAAACTCATAGTGTGCCTTTGCCAAGCTGGGACATCTGCTCACCTTATCATAGATAAGTGGGGGTTAGTCCTGGCATCTGTTAGAATTAATCCATTTTGCAAACACAGTTATCCTAATCTACTAAATATGCCATTGCTTCCCCTCTAATGTCAAAGTGTTACGCACTTTCAACTTTCACCACTCTCACAAAAATAAGCATTCTTAAAATACCTGATAGGATTCACTTTTTTAACTGCTGTGTGTTTTTTTGTTACTCCTTGCTAGTCTCTCTTACAAACCCGAAAGCCCCCCCCAAAAAGAGACTCAAAAGCGGTGTGTGGTGTGGTGTGTGTGTGTGTGTGTGTGTGTGTGTCGAAAGCCCGACCAACTGTGTAGTGGATACTAAGTCGCCGCACCTCACATCCGCCCGCCCGCCCGCATGCATGAATATTCATGAAAGAAATTTCTCTTTTGTTGCCTGCCTAGTCAGCAGTCACGAAACACATGGTGGGTGTTGGCAGCGCCGCGCGATAGGTAGAAGGGGCCGTGGACGGAGGCAATGGCAGGAAGCAGGACCTGTGAGGCTGACTGACATTTCCATCTGTAGCGAAGGCTGGTAATTATCGGGAAGAGGAGAGCCCGCAGCAGAGAGCCATCTGCTAGGGAAATGGCTCAATGAGGTATGAGCGGGACCGCGGCGCCACCGTGCCACTGCCTGGTTCTGACATGAGGGCTCGCATCTGCTGCCGACGAGCCCGGGCCTCGGAACACAGCCTGGGCAAGAGGCGTGTGACAGGAGGGCTGAGGAGAGCCAGGCGCCCCCCCGTGACCCACCCACACACACACACACATAACACACAGAAAAAAAGACACAAACTCAAACACACTCTCTCTCTTTCTCTCTCTCTCCTTCTCTCTCTTTCACACACACACAAACTCAAACACACTCTCATTCTCACTCTCTCTCTCTCTCTCCTTCTCTCTCACACACACACACACACACTCAGACACACTCTCTCACCCACACACTCACTGTGTCTCTTTCTCTCTCACACACACACAAACTCACACACACATGCTCTTTCTCACATACATGCACACACACACGCACGCACGCACACACGTACACACATGCACACACACACACACAGAAACACACACACTCAAACACACGCTCACCAACATAAACACACACACACACACAGATTAAAACACACACACATATACACATTCACCCTTACACACACACAAACACACACATGCACACACAGAAGCGCGTACACACTACACACATACACACACACACACAGCCCCGAAGTAGTGCAACAACCCAGTG
Source organism: Setipinna tenuifilis (assembly GCA_030347295.1). NCBI lineage: Eukaryota > Metazoa > Chordata > Actinopteri > Clupeiformes > Engraulidae > Setipinna > Setipinna tenuifilis. Next base: position 27,155,126 of record CM059278.1, read on the forward strand.
TGAAGCTGGCAAAAGTTTCCGTACAGAACTAGATTGCAAGTAAGCATGTTTGTGTGTCTCCTCAGTGCAATTGGAAGCAGTGCAGAGGCAGGCGTCACATGGGTGATGTCAGTGTTTGTCTATAAACACCAGACTGGCACCGGCCAATGGAGCATCCCGGGCCGGCGCAGTAAAACAACTGTAATAAACCACGCTGGTGCAACTGAGAATTGAAATGCCACAAAAACACGGTGAGTATCTGTTTACAGGGGCACATTTGCCAGTGTGTGTGTGTGTGTGTGTGTGTATGTGTGTGTGTGAGTGTTTGTGAGTGTGTGAGTGTGTGTGTCGGTCACAGATGTACCGTCAGGTCCATGTGTGCTGGTGATTCGGGGTTTTCTGACTCATCTGCGCTGTGCAGTTTTGTGAGGCTGGACGGTGGCAGGGAGTCCAGGCACCATTATATGCGAGCCAGCCACACCTGACAGGTGTGCATCCCCTCTCTGGTCCTCTCTCTCCTCCGCTCGCTTTCCTCATCCAAGCCTGTGAGCGCTACTCCGCTCCTCCCCTCCTCCCCCCACCCCCACCACCACCACCCCCACGCCCCACACTGCCTACAGACGGAGAGAGCGAAACATCCCATTAACAATGAACACGCCGCACGGCCTTCCAGGGGAGCTGCAAACTCATGATGAGGAGCCACAGAGCCCCACTGCTTTGAAGACAGCTGTGAGGTGTGTGTGTGTGTGTTTGTGTGCGCGCGTGCGAGTTTTTGTCTGTCTGTGTATGTGTGTGTGTGTGTGTGTAGAGGGTATTATTCCAGAGGCTAAAGCCACCAACAGTCACAGGCAGGGAAGGACAGCTCATTGCGCATTCACACATGCACAGGATAATGGTACATGTGCTCCCATTTTTCTGCAATAGAGCACCTGGAGCCATTGTTCTGGGGTGCAAAGATTTCAGCCTTGCTAGTGTGGGACCACTTGGAGGCAAAGCACTTGCTGTACGGCACTATTCTTTTGCTTATCAGACTCTTTTTCGGGGATAGCGGGGTCTAGTTTCACATTGTAATCAAATTCAGGCTACAACAGATGACTACATTGACAATTCTCTTTTGAGATCAACCCAATGGTTCGTTTCTTTGTACACCATGTGCGCAAATCCCAACAGTTGTCTTTAACAGCCATTCCTTAACATCCTTTGAATACCCGATTAGTTGTTGTGGAAGTGTTTTTTAACCTTTGTTAGATGTATTTTCATTCAGTACGGCTGTTAAACCACTTAGTCCCCACTGAGGTTCTGTGGAAAAAAAAGCTAGTCAAGAAAAAAAATCCCCATCACAGGATTTTGTCAGACTGTTTCGACAGATTGGTAGAATACAAAATGCAGTGGGGGGCTCTGATGTGGCGATAAAGCACTTGCCTTTGATCGTACTTCACCATTTTTTCTCCCCTTGCACATGTGCACGTCAAATCCAATTACATCACCTCTAGAGGTTCTGCAGCATCCAGGAAGCTAGTTTGCAACACGACAGTTTGTCTAAAAATGACTACTCCTGCAGTTCATGTCATAATTCTTATGAAAATTAAAGCCCAATGCTCGCTGTGTGTTTTTTCTAAATGACAGCAAATGGAACACAAGAGTGCGTCGTTTTATTTACTCTGTAACAACAAGGAAGACTTCAGCAGAAGGGCCATACTAGAAACGTGACTTTTGGTGGTTTAGGCGTCGCTTTCTGCGTGTTGTCACCACTTAAAGAGAATTTCGCGATAGCGACAATGCTGACGACTTCCCATTCAAAGGCATTAACTCCGTGCCATGTGTCGAACAAACGGACGCCATTCTGCAGACCTTAATGACAAGGCTGCCGCGCTCCCCTTGTCTCCCCCTCGCTCTTTTCAAATTGCTCTCTAAATGAAGTACAGCTGTGTGGACCAGGTGCTGCCATCCTTTTTCAGACCCAATCAGGAAATTATGAAAATTCCCAAATTCTTTAAACGTGGCGAACATCGCCGCCTCTGGTCTGAAAGCATATTCAGACACTCGTTGGGTTGTCAAAATGGTATAACATCACAAAAGCTACACATAGATAATTCGGATGTGGTCAAATTAGGATAGACTTTATGGCAAAATTGGCCTAAACACATTTTTTTAATACTGGGGTGTCTAATTCAAGAGTAAAACGGCATTTTAAAAACTAAACATGTTCTGTGATTTAAAAAGTCGCAGACAAAGTAAATTACAAGATTCGTTCTGTGGCAGGTGGCTTGGACTATTTATACACTATTGCCTTAAGCTTGTAATGTTTTTCTTCATCACACGTTATTGTCAATATGTCACCACAAGTGTTTTTTTTTCTCTTTGTCTAAATGACTTGTGATTTGCAAATGCACATTTTTAGTACTGACCCCCACATAGCGATGATCACATGCTGTTGCCTGAGGATTGTCTATAATGTGCAGTGAGCAGCTGGAGGGCTTGCATACGGTAATGATTGCAGCACAGCACCCTGGTGGCTATGGCATTAGCCCGCCATATCCCACGACTCCACTTTGACCAAAGCTCCAAACTGCTTATCAGGTACAAAATGGAAAAAAAGGTGCTTTGGTCTCCCTCGACTCATCCCCTCGTTTGTGTGCTCAGCTGTTTTGATGGAGGAGAGGAGCAAGGCCTTTCTAACACGCGAGATGTGCAGCTGTCAACGTCTCCATTAACTTCTGTATCCGCAAAGCACAAAGCACTCCTCACCTCAGCTTCATCTGCAGTCCCAGCTGCACCATCACCACAGGCAAATCCCAGCCAGGACCAGCCTCCAACCAGATGCCGGCAGGCCATGGAGGCTGGTGGGTCTGCAGTACTCCGCTCGCTGCGTAAAATGTATGCATAACAAAATTTTATGATGAAGCTGAATTATCGTTACGATCATGAGGGGAAAGCCGTCAATTTTTAATTCAGCATAAATGACATGTTTGTGACATGCATATGCTGGTGCTCATTGTGAAGAAATGAAGAAATTTTGCACTAATGTGTCGATATTAAAGAAAATGGGCTATTTATACAGCTACCATTTTAAAAAATGTTTAATAAATACATAAGTAAAATGATTGCAAATGGCTTTGCAATGTTTCCCTAGAGCAGTTTGGCCTACTGGTGGGGTTATGCAGACTTGTCTTCAACTGCATGAACAGGTATTTCACTAGCGACAGTCATGATAAGCAACATCTATTTGTCCAGATTTTTAAAAAATATCAGAAAAAAATCACCAAAAATCCAACGACAACCCCCCCCCACACAAACAATGAATAAAAGTAACTTTGAACCCTGAGGCAGAACTTCTGTCACGTTGTAAACAAAGAAAAAAAAAACAAGTTGTTGTGCCATTCCTCTCAAATACTATATCAAACAGACTGTTCTCAGCAGCCCCCCTGCAGTCTGTATCAAGAGGACACCGTGCTTCTACTTGCCGTCTTATGAGTTCATATGAAGCTCAGGCGTTTGGCTCTGTCTTTAAACATACCCTGCCAACTTCAGAGGACCCAGGTGCATGGGAGAGTTATCAACTCCACTAACAGCCATGCTTATTGGGATCACAGAGCACGTTGTTGGTACCTTTAAAGTCCTGTGTGCAGCCGAGGCTGACCCGAATTGAGGGCAAGCAACCCCCCACTGGTATCTGCTAACCTCTGATGGGCAGTCTTACCCGTCTTCTTGGCTGAGTCTCTGCCTCCAACACACAGGCACAAAAAAATCTCTTTGAAATGCAGAGTTCCATGAAGAATTGAGAAGCAGGACAAAAATCAAAGGATTCTGATATGAAATAAGGAGGGGGGAGAAAAACTCTTCAGTGCGGCAAACATGGATGAAAAAAGAACTATGTGAGATATCTGCCAGTATGAGACCAGAAAGAAAAATCTTTTTTTTATTCTCTCTCAACTTATTCTCTTTTATAATAAAAATCACGTCAGGTTGAGAGAAAAAAAAAACACGGAACATCTTTGTGTATTGCATATTGATTTCCTGCCCACAACATATTGTGTTGCTCTGTGAGACATGTCCAAAGCTTTCATCTCATACATGTAGTGGTCAGCACCAGTATGAATAGAATATACATTCATCCCTGAGCACACACACACACATACAAACACACACCCACACACATGTATGCTGGTGAAAACACACACACATACACACATCCATGGCCCACAGCTTCCACATCAAAGCTGTATGATGGCCTGAGACCCAGTCAGTCTCTTGCCATGTATGATGTTCCTCTTCCACGTCAGAAACTGATATCCTCTCCTCCACGCCAGAGAGGGACGGACAATGGCAACAGTCCTTGCGAGATGAATAAAAGAGGGGGGAATATTTTAATGCGGCCCTGACAAAGCGTGGTGGTGGCAGCTGATGACTATTATGTCCAGGTGGCCAGGGTGATGGTGGGGCGCGATGAGAGCCACACAGCTGCTGGGATTCTTCGCATGTCAATTAGGGGGGGGAACGAGTAAGGGAGGGAGGCAGAGAGGGAGAGAGGGAGAGTGAGAGAGAGAGAGAGAGAGAGAGAATGTGTAATGGAGAGATAGAGAGTAAGAGAGAGAGAGAGCATGCAAGTACGTGTATTTAGAGCAGACACAAGGATGCACAGAGCACTGTGTTGCAACGATGAGTAATGAGAACAAAAAGTGAAATGACTTCCCAAATATACGAATGCCTCATTGCAGAGCGGACATAGCACACATTTTGCAGACAGTAGGAATGCAAGCTATTCTTTGTAAATACCTCAATGTGGACCCAATGGGATTGTACGCACATGGCACTGAGCAGGCTACTACTCTGCTAGATGGGGAGAGAGAGAGATAGAGAGAGAGAGAGAGAGAGAGAGAGAGAGAGAGAGAGAGAGAGAGAGAGAGAGAAAGAGAGAAATGGCTGTGACAACCACAGTCCTCTCATGCCATTCTCCCCAACAACCATAGCAATTTCCATGGTTTAATAATATGTCTAAAATGAAGGCTGGCAATAATGGGGCTTCAGGCTTTGGGCAGAGGGAGGTGTGATCTGAACTGCTTGTAATTCATGACAGGAAATGTTAATTAGATAGCCACTGACCATTATTGAAAAGGCTAAGTTTTCTCCGCCGATGAATATTCAGCAGCGAAAGGTCAGAGTTGAAGTGTGTTGAGGGGCAAGCAGGTGCCTTGGTATGTTTGGCTATTTATATATTTATTTATTTATTTTTTATTTCATTATTATTTTTTATGCGGCATGCGCTGGGGTGGGAGGTCAAAGGAGAGAACCTTGGTTTTCATGTTCCGTGTCTCGTGGCCCAAGCTGTGGATGTCGGCACGTGAGCTGCTTTTTGCGGTCGGCTGTGACAGGCCGGTGTGTAATTGGTTCACCTAGGTGATTCTGTACCCCTGTGACTGGCATGTTCCTCTGTAAAGTTTGACACCAGAAGCAGAGGACCTGGAAGGTAACCTTGTAACAGGACTGACTATAGAGCACAAAAAACTATAACTGTGTTCCAGACTCGACTTTTTCCTCACAACAGCTGAAGACTTTTTTTTTTTTGCTTCTCTTCTTCCATTTTCTGTTTTCTTTCCTTTCGACAGAATTATTTATCCCCTCCACCTGAATTGTTCAATGACCTTGTGCATTAATTACGCACATGTGCAGAAAGAAACGCCAGAACGCTTGGAGTCAGACGTGGTGAGTTGCTGAGCTTAGATGTATATGTCCTGAGCCAGCCCCTGCTGAGGGCTTAAAGTTCCATATGGCAGAGTTGGACTTGTCTTCTTCCTGGCTTGAGTCTTTGAAAGGAACCACGTTGTTCCTCAGAACCATCCTCGTTCAGCACACAGATGGTTATTATGGAGCTGCACATAAATTGATTATGTTGGAAATTAACTGTTGCTGTCAAAGGCAGCCGCCAACCTGTCCCTGTGTGTCCCTCTGCCCGCTGATGCATAGGATCCAGCTGATGAGCCAGATGTTGCACCGAGCGTCTCGTTTTAAGGTCAGCACAACCGCGGTACAAGGCCCAGTCAGTCTCTCTCTGACTCCCACTTTGTTTTTCCCTCCAGCCTTTGTGTTTTGCTGCAGCACTGAAAGAGAATGTGTGCTAAAATGGGTAAGAAGGAGTTAGTGTGGCTGTAAAAGAAAAAAACAAGTATTAGAATTATCAGTCTTCAGAGAAATACACATGCCAGTGGTCGCTTCGTAAACATGCTGTTTTTTCTTACTCATACCAGTCACACTACAACCTTTAATTGCAAACTCGGATGCTATATTTATTTTAGGCTTGTGGTAATTGAAATATGTCTTTATTATTTGCATGGCAACAATCCGCGTTGTGGAGAACCTGTGTGCCAAAAGTCTTTGGGAACAGGTCCCTGGGCGATTACCCATTCCAATAGCACGTTTCAGGGCACGCGTTCAAAAGCGCGGACATTCCATGTTCCTCCAGCGGGACTCATTCACCTACCTGCACGCTCAGCAGAAACTAGTTTGTGTGGATGTTTGTACATTTCATCTCCAAGAGCTGACCTTAATTACGGTCTCATTCCTGACTGTTTCTTTATGCATGGCATGGCACTGAGTGTTGCCAGTATGTTAGCCAAGCAGGGCAGACAAACCCCAGTGATTCCTAGGCTAAATTCCCATTTGGAGTCTTGGCATTGGCGTAGAGAAGCGCTGAATTTTTAGGAGATTATCAACAGCATTGGTAACTTCGATATTCCAACACTACGCTACAAGGCATTACATTCAATTATGACAAATTTCTCACCTTAGCTGTGATCAACTTAGGTTTTGTTTTCAATGTGCTTTATATGCTGTGTTTACTGATGCCAAATACTTTGATCTTGAAGATTGAATATGGGAGGATCATACTGTGTATGTATGGCAAGTAAGCAATGCATATTTCTGTAATTAGGTTTGTTATGTTTGAAGACATATATTTGCAATAAGATGTTGGTTATCTCTTGTAGACTGTAGTACTACAGTGCAGTACAAATATTGTAGTACTGTACCGCAATGGTACCAAGAGGGAAAAATTAGTACCGGTAGGAATTTTTTTGTTTTGTTTTTAAGGGGTACAGTGTGTATCTTCTACTAGAGAACATACACTTACAAATTTCAAATCACACCTTTTATATGCCAAAACCCTCACAGCAAATGTAACTGCTTACTTTTCTTACATTGTTAGTCTAGCACCACACCGCTCCGCTCGTTCCGTGCTGTCCTCCCCGTTCTCTCCTCAGCCTGTCTCGACAGCATGAGCCCTCGTCTCCAAGTGGCGTGTTTGGCCCCGTGGTTGGCGCGCGAGCCTGGCGAGCGGGCGCATTAATATGAATGATATCAGGTGCTAAAGAGTGAGTGGGCCTCCGTGAGCCGCTGCTGTCCATGACACATCCTCTGCTCATCTCCCAGTCCCCTCTCACACCCCAGATGTATGCGGCGCTGGTGCCGCTGCCACTCAATCTGCAGGCTCCCAGGCGAGCAGCAGGCAGGCAGGCAGGCAGGCAGGCAGGCAAGGCAGGATCCTCTACAGACGCCAGGGAGCTCTGATGGAGCTGGAATATGGGGACATGGCGGGGGGTGGGGGGGCAGGGTGGGGGGGTTGGAAGAGATGTATGATGGGGCCACTTACTGTGGCGACTGAGCCATGGAGGCACAGGTGGTCTGTTCTAACTTTGGTTGCCTGTGTAGATCACATTGTGAAAACTTTGTTTTTAAAGAAATATATAGCCAGAGAGCTTGTCATGCTACCAAGATGGTAGTGTTCAGTGCTACCTAGCTAACCAACAGAAAAAGAAAACAACACAACTTTTCAGTTGAGGCAAACACGGAAAATCTTTGTCATGGCACGAGTGTACGAGTTGCAATGAAAACATGTTTACTAATTGCATCAAGTGTGCTACGGTATATTAATGACTGCTTGAGGTGTGCAGGGGCGTACTGAAAGTCATTCATTTAGTGTTGAGTTTCAGTAGGGGAATAAGGTTCGGTTTGATGATAGTCACGGCTCAGCAGGGTGCCATTGCGTGGGTGGGAATGACTCCTCTATAAACAATGTGATCAGGAAGCAGTTTTTTTTTCTTTTTTGTTTTCTTTACCCACATCCTTTTTACCATATCTTCTACAGAGACGTGACATGAAGGAACCTCACAGTGAAGATTCTGTTTCCATTGTATGGTGACACTTGAGTTCACTAACCCTAGCAAAACGGAGGGGGAGAGGAAAGTTTAACTTATTTAAAAAACATGTTTTTTTATGGACACTATCTAACCAACTAATGGTTTAAAGATATTTTCAGTCCTTATTAACACTATGAACAGCATAGCTTATAAACTGATGATAGCATGCTTAGTCTCACCTGGACCACAAAGCTTGTTGGTGCATTTCCCAAACTGACAAATTGCTGCGTACAGCCTTTTTAACTGTGACAACAAATCAAGTTAAGTGTCAGTTCACTTGTGTCTGACTTTCAAGAAGTTTTTAGGTAGTTCTTCAGCAAAACTTTCTTTTGCTGGCTTTATAAACTGTGTTTGGAAAAGTGGGCAAAGTTTCAGAAAATTGTGTAATTACAGTAATTTACACCATGTTACCTTTTAAGCCTCCCCAGACAACACAGGATTGTATTGTTACATTAAAGGACTGCCGTCTTTTAAAAAAATAACTTATGTAAATTGGTAAAAGCTTTAAACATTTCTGAGCATAAGTACCAGATACTTTTTTTTCTACCCTATGCTCACATGGGACTCTGCAGCCTCATAAAATTGCTTTTGAAATTAAACATATTAGAGAAAAATGTGCTTATCTTTTTTTACAATGCGCTCCCGTGGAATATCTCAGGCTATCCAGACGAATGAAAACACAGGCAGAAAAAATAATGTTGAGATTTTGGAGCAATGTGCTCCCATTGTTTCCCCAGTCAGATTAGAAGTGAGAGGGGGGGCTTCTCATGATTTATACTCCCCAGTAAAAAGGCACAAGTCTCACTCCCAGTCTATCAGGACAGAACACCTTGGCTGATAGGAGCTCAGAGCTAGAAAAACAGCAAAATGAAATTTTCCGTGCTTAAATGGTTGAGGGGGGTGGAAAAAAAGAGGGATATTCTCCAATCACCGCTCCGCCGGTTTTCCCCTTTGTTCTGGGGGACTGTTCGCCATTCTGCACGATTAACAGTATTATCTGTACCTGCCCGAGTGAGCCGGCAGTCTTTGGCCCATTGTGTTCCCGTCAGGGGTGACTGCTCAGGGCCCGGCGTGACACTGATGTTCGCCCGTCAGGTGCCACGGGGGTGGCTCGTTCCAGGTGGGGCGCCGTGGCATTTTGGCCACCTCCTCAGCAGGGGGGTTTGGGTTTGTGGGGAGGGGGGGGTCGGGGCGGAGGGAGGGGAGGGTGCGGTGAGGCCGGGGGACACCCGCGGCAGACAGGAGCCAAGGAAAAGGTCCTCCACCGGCATCTGCCCAAATAAAGGGTGTGTGTGGGTGAGTGTGTGTATGTGTGTGTGTGTGAGTGTGTGTGTGTGTGTTGGGGAGGGGGGGTAGGGTAGGTAGGGGGAAGTAAGGGGGGGGGCAGCCCTGAGGGAACACCTTGCGTGCCCCCATGCACACGGCTCCATCTGGCTGTGTGGCTCGGAGAGCAAGCACGCTGGCGCAGACGACTCGTCCCCGCGCGAGAGAAACTCGTTAGCTCTGCACAGACGCCGTCATTTTTCTGCCCTCCTGTCCCTCCTCGGCCTGGTTTGTTTTCTCTCTCTTTCTTTCTCTCTCTTTCTCTCTTCTCTCTCTTTCTTTCTTTCTCTCTCTTTTGTGTCTGCTTCATGACAGTGGGACTCATGATGTAGCTTTTTTTTTTCTTTTTTTTTTGCTTTGCACGTTTGCTTTGTCTGGGACCTTTTGAGAGGCTTTCCCCTCTAAATGTCAGTGCGGGGAAGCTAGTAAGAGCTACGACTGGAGATCTCTTTGCACTGCACTCACTACTCTGTTGACCTGCGGGATCCCTGGACTGCACGCAGGCTGTCCGATTTCATCAGGAAGTCATTGTCCAGGTGCTGGGGGCCTCTCCCTCTCTCTCTCTCTCTCTCTCTCTCTCTCTTTCCTCTCCACCCCCCTTGCCCCACATTTGCTGGACCCTAAAGCTCTTCGACTATTTAGAACAATTGACTCAGCTGCAGTCTTTGTGATATAATAACCAGTTTACTCTGCAGAATGACATTTCATAAGCTCCACTCTGGCATAAAGCTAATTGTTCTATAGACAGAGAGAATGGGAATGAGAGAGAGAGAGACAGAGAGAGAGAGCGAGAATGAGAGAGAGAGAGGGTGGTTTGTGTGTGTGTGTGTGTGTGCAGCTAATGATAAGGGACGCAGGCTTGCTGCAGGGCTGTGTGTGTGTGTGTGTGTGTGTGTGTCTGCTGTGGAAAGTGACATTTATCTTTTCGCCACGCCACACTCGCTACCACCTCTTCCCGCACAAAGGCAACGGGGCTCTCAGCTACACTGTATTTTTATTACTTTTCAATAACGACAATGCTCCCTCGTGCCGCTCCCTCCGAGCACAGGCATCCACCCTGCAGAGCAAAGATAGGCTGTGTAATTTATGGCAAGGGCTTTCATTTGCCTCTGTTCTGAGGGAGTGAGTATGTGTGTGCGGTGTGTGTGTGTGTCTGTGTGTGTGTGTGTGTGTGTGTCTGTGTCTGTGTGTGTGCACGCGTATGGGAGGGGGGAGCTTTTTTTTTTTCTTTCCAAACTTTTCTTTTTTCCCCCCTTCATTTTGTTTTGTTTGTTTGTGTGTTTTCTTGGCGCCGCCACAGTGACTCTCTGTGTCTTGCTCATGCGGCCATCGTCACATTTTTTTTCTCTTCTTCTTCTTCTAATTCTTTTTTTTTTCCTTTTTTTTTAATCACCGCTGACTGCTTGGAGTTAGCCAGAGGCTGAGCGTGTATCAAAGAGCAGCAGGCCAGTGGAGTGAACGGAGTTGGAAAGGGAGACAATGATAAACAAGCTATTGAATTGTGAGCTCTTAATGTACACACCCACAGACTGAAGAGCCCGAATTTCAAATCCTCGCTCTTTCGCTCGCTCTCCTAAGCAACTGTCACACGTATTTTGCAGGGCATGCTCTCACAAACAAAGCATATGAATAGCATATTCAGCGTATTCATAGATTTGCAGAAACCTACCACAGTGCAAAACAAAGACTATAACAAAGCGTGACATTTGGATTCATATTACTGACTGATCGCACTGTGCTGTGATAGATATAGTGTCAAAGTTTAAACATAGTAATTACAATAGTAATAGCAATATTTGTAAACATGAACTGTAAAAGAAGGAGAATTTTTGTTTTTGTTTCATATCTATCCTTTGTAAACTATCCTTAAACAAACCATATAAGATGTTTTACTGTTGGCTGAAGGCTATTTGATACACTTTTGATTCATTTCACAACTCCTTATAGTCACAAATACATTAAAGAATGTCTGTTTCACAAATGCCTTGAGGGTGTTTCTTAAAATAACAACATCCTTCTTATAAGTGACATCCAGGATGACAGTGAAGAATATGATGTATGCACAAAAGAAGGATCCAACTATGTAAATAATAGTGATAGATTTACAATGCTTTACAGTTACAGGCACACAATGGGCAGTGTCCCTTTGATGTAGAATGTATGAATGCCTTCAGTGTTTGCCTTTAAAACAAGTTCTTCAACATTTAGCTAACTCTTTGCACAATGGCCACCAAAACAAACAGTTTGGCATTAAACTTTCATGGCCCTGTTGAGCAAAACAACTATCGGTAGTCCTGCCCTCTGGATTTTACTACCATAATGTTTTTTAAAAAAATTCTAGACTAAACAGAGATAACTACTGAAAAAAGGAAAATGCCAACTATTGCACGAAAAATAATATATTATTTAATACTAAGTTATGGACAATAAAAACACAATCAGATGCAATTCAGAGTTGCAGGAAAACAATTTGTTTATAAGACATTTGGATGTAGCCAAATTTGGAAGTCTGGTCTGATCTAATCCACAAAAGCAGTGAATTAGCAACTGCCCCTTTGTTATAAAATGAACACACCTATAAAAGCCAGAAATTACTTGTTGGTGCTTCAAAATTGTAATGAGGGTAGAACAGAAAGAGGCCACCAAGAGCCTGGCCACACAACCATCACGCTTAATTACACTAATCACATCTACACAAACGTCAAACGCAGCACAACACAATGCATGATGGTCATCCGTTACTCTGCTCCCTCCCCTGACACATCTTTCTCACTCCCTCCCTCCCTCCATCCCTCTTTCTCTCTCTCTCTCTGTCTCTCCGTCCCTCTTTCTCTCCCTCTGTTTCTCTCTTCCCTCTCTTGATTTTTATCCATCTCTCCATCTCTGAAGAGCCAGCCAGGGCTGTTTTTTTAATGTGAAGAGGGGGAGTGCGGCACCTGCACATGTGCAGGCCGACAGCTGTGTGCGGGGAGGTGGCACCCCTGAGCTGGTTCACGGATCGGGCCGAGTGGGAGGTGTGAACAGGAAGGCGAGCACACACACACACTTAAAAAACACACACACACACACACACACACTCAAAAAACACACACACACACACTTAAACACACATACACACACACTCAAAAACACACACATACACTCAAAAACACACACATACACACACTCTGACACACTCAAAAACACACACTCAAAAACACACACACAGGCGTGCACCCACACACAGGCATGCACACACACACACAAACACACACACACACACACACACACACACACACACACACACACACACTCAAAAACACACACAAACACACTCAAAAACACACACAGGCGTGCACACACACACAAACACACACGCACACATACATAAACATGCACAGACACACACACACACTTACACATAGCTGAGCCATAGCTGTACAACAAAAAGATAGTGGCTGTCCAGACCACCACCAGGGGTATCACAGCCCCTCCATCATGAAGTACCCCCCCCCCCCAACACCATCACCACCACCACCACCACACTCCCCAAACACAAAGACAGCGGCCACCTGTCACAATGATTCTGCTGTTGATAACCAGCTGAATAATGATTTGTCTGTCATGGGCCACCGAGACCAGCCGGTTTGGATCTGGACTCGCTGATAGCTGCAGTCTGCGCCTGTGATAAGATTCGCTCTCACACTACTCTAGTTCAAAAAATTCATTTTGGATTCGCTTCATAGTTTACTTGGAGTCCAGTGCTATTGATTTCCATTACCTGTGACCAGATAAGGAGTGGGATCATTGTGAAGAGCCATGGGGCACAAATGATAGAAAACTAGCAATAGTTTTAAGCATCACAGATAAAGAAAAGCAGCATTCCATTCCTCCTTACTCCACAAAGCAATGACTGTAAATCTGATTGACAACTGTGGCTCTGAGCACCTCTACTCGGTAGAAATGAAGTCATAAGAGCATTGCTATGCTGTGCGGTACGTAGCCAGACTTCGCACATTAGGTGGTGTTGGAATCAATACGTGCCCAACCTTATTATACTTATTTATACTAAAAAAAACAAACTCCAGCATGCCAACCAACACAGATACAAGTGACAGCTTTATCTTTTAGAACGTTTTATAAACGTTATAATTAACTTAAACTGACACGACATGACCAAGTCTGCAGAGGGTTGTTGCACAGCCACACCATCACTATCATTCGAACACCCCCCCCCCCCCACACACACACATACAGCCACCCACCCACCCACACCCCCAGCAAGGTCCAGGATGTTAATGACCACATCATTACATTAAGGATCTATAGCTCCCTCATGAAGCCTGACTGCGGGGCTGTGTGGTCGGCGCAAGTTGTGTGACAGCCAGAGTTGAGCTCTGTCCTCCTGCATGCCTGGCTGCCAAAGCTTTCAGGGGCTGCGGAAATCTGCTCGGCAGATGGGTGCCTCGCTTTTTACATCTCACTTGAGGCACGGGGAGGCAACGCAATCTGCGATCCACAATGCACCATCAGCGAGCGAGCGGGCGGGCGGGCGGGCAGGCGGGCGGGCGAGGGAGCGAATGCACAAGCGGGTGGGCACAGAGAACGAGAGAGAGAGAGAGACAGACAGAGAGAGAGAAAGAGAGAGAGAGAGAGAGGGAGAGAGGGAGTGCAAGAGCGGAGCGGAGAATCGATGCAAGGGCACAGCCCAGATTCTTAACAACCGCCGCACTCCCGGCTCCCCTCCCCGCCCAACCCTTCAAAAGCTTCGGCATGTTTTATTTATCCAAGGGGAGCGTGTGTGTGTGTGTGTGTGTGTGTGTGTGTGCCTGTGTGTCTGTGGAAGAGGAGGGTGGGATAGGGGGAGAACACAAGACCCCAACACATAGAGTAGTCCTTCTGTTTCCCAAAAAGAAAAAAAAAACTCTGCAGTTATCAAGAGCGAGGGGAGGGACAGTTGGGACTTTGCACATGTCGTTTGAAAAGAACTACAAATCCCAGCAGGCCGGGTGGTGGAAATGAACCAGCTGTCCGTGGTTTGTAGATCGTCTCCCATCGACTTGATTATGAAATCACAGTATAATGAGGACCAAAGAGCAGGCGTGAAGCTTTTCTCTCTCTTTCTTTCTTTGTCTTTCTTTCTTTCTTTTTTTTCCAGACAGAGGTTATTTTTTACCTGCTGCCTGAGAGCTGTGTGGTGTGTGTCTGCCAGTGTTTGAGCGCTGCCCTGTCTCTATCTCTGACAGAAAAGTAAGGACTCGGTGTGCCCTGCCCTGCAAAAAGTGGGGCCCTAACTCCCGCCTTTTGTTTTATTTAATTTTGCACATAGCCAGCACGCCTCCCACACCAACTGTCTCTATCAAAAATGCAAAGATCAAGGCAATTACCATTGTATGGGAGTTTTTTCTTCCCTCCCAGTTCCTATAAGTTTGCTTTCCAAACTCTTTGACCCGACTTTTGACAATAGCAAGGATCAAGACACTGCTGCCAAACGCCATTCCTTATTGCCAATTGAGGCTTTCATTTGCCATGTATAAACAACATTGACCAAAATAATTTCATAACAAAATCATTTGTGGTAATCTTATGATATCATTATGATAGATTCTGTATAATTACACTGCACATGACAGGACTGCCAATCTGGGCAATTCATCATACTGAAGAAAAATTGCCCTATCGTGCCTTAGCCTTTGCTAAACACTAGAATGGAATATAGATAGATAGATAAGCTTTGTCCACTCAGTGGAAATTTGTTTTTTTTACAGCCAGGACAGCACAATGCAGGTCTCACCAGGATACACATAAGTACATAGAACACACACTTCTCCCACTTACCCCTATCCAACATGGACATGACATAAAACACCAACACCAGCACCAAAACAACCACCAGCTCCCTTATCATCGCTGGGCACCTTCATTTAGGGTCACTATGACTGATGGCATAACACTCCTTCCACAGAGTACCCGTTTTCCACTGTAGTGTGCGGTATCTGTGTCCAGAAGGAAGTTGTGTAAAGTATTGATTAGGGGGTGGCTTGGGTCGTGTGCAGTGGTCCATGTTCTATTTCTGGTAGCTTTGCTGTTGAGGTATGTTAGGTTTGGGGTGGAGAGGTCTATTGTCTTGGACACACACAGTGTGTGTGATGCGAATTTGTTCCTGTTGACAGCAGTTTGCATACTGAAGAAGCAGGGTAAACAGTAGAGCAGTATGGGTTGGGCTATGATCTTGTACAGGAGAAACAGGTGACGGAGGGAAACGAAAAGTAGCTCTTTGGTTTTGCTAATGTTGACCTGGAGGTAGTTGTTGGTGCACCAATATGCTAGGTAGGAGATGGACTGTAGATATGATGTGATGGAGTTGATGTCATTGAGGATTACCAGAACAGCAGTGTTGTCTGAGTATTCAAAATATTCGGTGACGGATGTGGGACTTACGCAGTCGTTGGTATAGAGGGTGAAGAGTACACACCCCTGAGGTGCACCATTACTGATAATGGTGGGTGTAGACATAGCTGTACCTGCATTGACTGCCTGTGGACTGTCACTGAGGAAGTTGTGGATACATTGGATCAGGAATAGAACGATGCATAGGTCATGAAGTTTCTTAATAACCAGATGGTGCTGGATAGTATTAAAGGCAGAACTGAAGTCAATGAAAAGAAGTCTGGCAAAGTTGGCAGGTTTTTTTTGAGGTGTTGGAAGAGGGAGTGGAGGACACATGCCACAGCATCTTCTGTCCCCCTCCTATTCTTGTAAGCAAACTGATGGCTGTCCAGCTGTGGGCTGACAACCGGGAGGAGTGTTCTGAGAATGAGTTTTTTCCAGAAATTTCATAATGATTGACATGAGTGCAATTGGCCAGTAGAGGTTGAGTTTAAAAGGGTGAGGTTTCTTGGGTATTAATATCATGGTGGATGTTTGACAGTTCTGTATAATTCCCAAAAGAGTGAGTGGATGATATTAGGGCCAAACAATAAGGGACAAATTAGATTGCTGGCTACATAGAAAATGATTGGTATATTTTTAGCAATTATCTGAAACTATAGATAACACTGACAACCAACTTACTTTGATGTTTTTCTGTTCACAAGATTTTCTGCACTCTTACTTACAATGAGTATGATAACGTAAAAAAAAGGGATATTTCTAAAAGATGGCATAAAGTCTTCACAAAACGTGGGATTGTGGTCGCAATAATAGAGAGAGTGGGCGGCATGGTGTAACACTATACGCATGGGTACCGTTTGCCAACACAGCTCTTGGGTTTGGCATCCCCCCTTCGCGAAGAAGACTCCCATTCCAAATAATATTATCTGGCAGAGAACATCAAAAGCTCCAGAGTCACTGGAGGGTATAGGTGGGGATTTGACTCCCAGTCAAGGAGGAGAGAGATAGTATGTGTTCTGAGCCCGGATTCGGTAGGAGACACTGTTCACTGAACAGTTGACATCCATTTATGACAAGGAGATAAGATCGCACAAGAACCTACAGGCAGATTTACCTACAATATACTTTTGTCAGAGAAAAGACTTGACCACAACCAAAACAATAGACACTTTATCTATGGCGTGATATCTACAGCTTCAGGAGTAGGTTTTCCGTAAACATTTCTCTAAAAAAAAAACAATCTGTAAAGTGACAATAAATGATAGCAACACTGTTTATTTTCTAGTGAAGTGCAGTTGATAAACAAGTCAAACTTTACTGTGTATTATTAATGTATTATTCATAATGTCATAGCTCCCCCTTCAGATAGCACGTAGATCTCCGTTTGTGTCAGAACGAGAGGGTCTCCGTGTCTACGGCTGCTTGCGTTATTGTTGACACAAGGCATAAGACTCTGAAAATGAGCTCAAGGCTGCGAATGCTCACAAAACATAGTCTCCCTGTCTGGAACAGACAAGAAATGTAAATAGCTGACACTGTTAATGTGGAACCAGAAGAGAGGGGTGCATGTAACCTGGCATTCACTCAAATCCTGCACCTGCACCTTTATAAAACGAGCTCTCCTGTGTGCCTTTCCCTTGGCTTCTCTCTGACTCCTCTCTCCCTCTTTCTCTCACTCTCTTCCCCCTTTCTCTCACTCTATCTATTCAGCAGAATCGCACACTCCACACTCTGGCTCTGGGCAACTTTTTCTAGGTGTGTGTGTGTATGTGTTTGTGTGTGAGAGAGAATTTGTGTGTATGTGTGTGAGAGAGAGAGAGCGAGAGAGAGAGAGAGAGAGAGAGAGAGAGAGCATGTGTGTGTGTGTGTGTGTGTGTGTGTGCGTGTGTGTGTGTATGTGCGTGTGCGTGTGTGCAAATGCATGAAAGTGTGTGTGTGCATGTGTGTGTGTGTGCATGTGTATATGTGTGTGTGTGTGTTTTCTTTTTCTGAGATGAGCCGAGCATGTGTGTTAATTGTACCTCACCCCTGGGGAAGGAGAACAATGTGGTGGACCTGTTAGGGAACGCCTTGCCAAGTTCAGCGCATGACACAGCGAGGAGCTGCAGACACCTGGCCTGCCTGAAGGGCAAGCGGAAGACGTCCTCCTCTGCTCTCTCCCTCTCGCTCTCCCCTGCGCTCGCTTGGAGAAAACAGCTGCTGCTCAAGCTTCGCACAGCCTTCCTACCATAACGGCTCAACCTAGGACATCAATCACCACGCCACTCCAGAGAGAGAGAGAGAGAACGAGAGAGAGAGAGAGAGGGAGGGAGAGAAAAAGTGAAGGATAAGTGAGAGGAGGGGAAAAGAAAGATGAGGAGTTTTTTTTTCCTTGCTAAAAAGTGAAAATGACTAGCAGTAGACTATCTGGAAAGCCAGGAAAGTACCTATAAATGCTGTAAAAATATAGATAATGCATTGAAGATGACACAATGTATACTGGTAAGTAGCTAGATTGACAGTTCGACGTTGCCAGACTGTAAGGAAAAGGTAAATCCGGGTGCTGAGCAGATCTGGAGAGGAAACAGGTGTTGCGGTTGCTCTTTTATGTACTTTTTACCCGAGTATTGATCGAGGCTTCGCCGGTTGTCATGCACCCTGGTATTGGTTGTCATGACACCCTGCACACCTGATCTGCAGCAGGTGTGACACCGGCAGTGAGTCACCGTGAGGAGCAGAACATTGGAGCTGAGACCTCGCTTCCATCCAGCCTGTTGGTAATGCTCCTGGCCCTCACTGCGCATTCATCAGTCTGTGTGACAAACTCCTGAATATAATCTATAGCAGCAGAGTAGTGTTCAAAAAGGCACACAGACAGTTTATGACAACAAGCACTGAGTTTGGGTGCTGCTGTACGAAGTGCTGTACGAGATTGTGAGTCGATGAGGACCACCATTCTGAAGTTTGTTATCGATGAGCCATCATGGCCTTCAGTTTGAAGGATAGCCATACAGTCAACGAATAGCTGAACAGCCGAAAAAAAAAAAATGGCCGAAAGTTCTCCGAAGCCAGAAAAGTATGGAGCTCTTGAGCCTAAAGAGTGAACTTGGCCCCTGTGCAGTGTGTGTGTGAGAGGGAAAGGGCAGGTGGTAAAAGTTGGGGGGGCTTTCATATTCATGTGTGGCACGTTGAATAATGGAGAGGAGCTTGTAGAGTGCTTGTGGGCAGAACCGGTGACATACGGGCACAGGCACGTACGTCCACACACACACACACACACACACACACACAGAACTTGGTCAGCACAGATGAGTTGTGGGAAAACAAGCAGCTGCAGGAGGAAGAATGGACCATAAGGCCCGACCGCTTGCCAAATTTCATCATCTATTATGGATTGCCGGAGAAGCGCACTCTGCAGCGACCGGGGGCATGTTTCTGAATCACATGCAATCACAAATCTGTGCACCCGCCGCCGCTGCTAAGACATTAGTGCACAGCCCCCTTTCGAAGGAAAAGTGGATGAGAGCGAAATTATATTTTTAGCCCCGCACATCTAAACGTTCAAATAAGCACAGAGGATGTTTACATATAGTTGATTAAAGCCGAGTCCGGACTTGGTGGGTCTATCAATTCCCCTCAATTAAATTGGAATGCTGGAATAAATACATTATTATGAGGCAGGGGTATGGCTTAATTAACTCCAGTTCTAATAAAAAGTGTGTTAGCAATAAGCTTTCCAATAGTGGTAATGAATATGCAAATATAAAGCTTTAAATCCTTTATGTACTCATCATAGCCTCATTGAGTGCTGAATAAAACCAATAATTAAGACTGTTTACTGTTTATAATATATATAGGGGCTTCATGCTCGGATAATCCAGAACTTGAAGATGGGATTTATAGTGCCTTCACCAAATTGTTGATCAGCCAGTTCACCATGATGCTCTGCATTGCCAAAGAAGTAAACCTCCACATTCTGAATACCTTGTTTGCTCTTACATTTCTCTGCAAAAATAGTTATTTTTCCAAGTTACAAATAAACCTCCCGTTTTAAAAAAAGGTGCTACTTTGTGTTGTTGGCTGGCTATGGAGCTGTGGAGAAGGTTCTGTCTTTTCAGAGGAAGTACTTTGGCTGGCACCATTACCACGCAGCAGTCAATTGCCTTGTAAATTACAGGGCCGGCGTAATAAAAACTGATTTGTATATCACCAGGAGTGGAGAGTGTGTCTGTCTTGTAAATTTAATTAACCAGCAGGTGCAGAATCAGGTCATATGGCTTTGATGTGCCCCATGTGAAAATGACAAGCAGACAAAGATTCTAATACAGGGAGCATTTACATATTTTTGCATTCAGGGCTTGTACGAAGGAACAGCTATCACCTTGTAGCGTATTAAATTTCCCCAAAATCAAACAGGATTCAAATGAGCTGTCACCTTCAATTTTAATAGATCTGTGCTAAAATAAACATTTAAGCTCTTGAAAGGGGAAAAAACTACCTCTGCTAGTCTAATGTTTCATAAACACACCTATTACTAAACAGGCTCATACAGACCTAAGAGCTAATTACTACCTCGCAACACGCCTTGTCTAGAGCTTAGCACAGAAAAATCCATTCTTAGAATGCATTCTCTTGCAGGCTTGTAATTACGCAGACCCTGTTAGGCTGAGTTCAGTAACAGGCGCTCGCTATTTTTTTCCCCTCCCTTGCTCCTATTTATACCGGCACTTAATGAAAAATTCCTCAGAGGCGTGTGGCTCAGTGAAGCTAGAAATCATCCTCTTATGGGACAATATGACCTGTGACTTCTCCCTCTCGCAGGGCTGAGCGCCATAGGGCCCCATTGATTTGATTTGACTTGCGAATGTGTCAGCGGCTGACCTGATGGCAACACCCCTCCCTTGTTTTTCTTTTTTTTTCACCCCCCCACAACCCTCACCCCCCCCCACCCCACACCCCCCCACCCCACCTCTACTCGAGGAGGTGGTTGATAATTACCACCTAGGACGTGCCATCTGTGCCGCCCTCTCACGGCCTGTTAACTTGCCTCTCAAAAAGTTTGCCTGTGACAGGGGCCACACATGTGAGGAAGAACACGCCCGTTTTTGTTTTATTTTTATTTATTTATTTATTTTTTTTCAAAGAGAGCACCTCTAAAAATGAGGACGGGCGTCTATCCTACGTGTACACCCCCCCACCCCCCCCACCTCTCTCTTTCTCTGCCCTCTCTCTTTCTCACTTTCTCTCTCTCTCCTGCTTCCTCTCTTTCTTATAGGCAAACCATAAGTTGAAAAAATGCATACATAATTTTCTGACCGAGCAACCAAACCCACAGAAACAAATGAGAACCCTGCTGAATAATGATGGTGGGTTACGAGCAGGTGAGTGCGAATGCTGACCCTGAACAAATAAGGTAAACACTTGTGATGGCTTTGGGCTGGGGACGGGGTGGTATGGTTCAGTGTGAGCCAGGCACACTGTGGAGAAGGTGTCATGGGGGTGTTCTGCAACGCTGTCAGGCACAGATGGAGGCGATCAAGACGGCTCTGGCCATGGGCACAGTGATCGCCTGCAAGGCATTGTCTGGGGCCTCCCAAGGTACCTGTCCCCCCCTTCCTCCCTCCTTTCTCCCTCCCCTCCTAGCCCCAAAAGGCATTATCAACAAGCTGCCGGATATCTCCTGGCCTGCCAGTTTCATTGTGAAAAGCTTCACTGTCGAAACTCCTGTGTCAAGCGGGTGCGAGTTTTTTAATGAGAAATGCCAACCAAAATACACAAGGAACAACAGCTTCAGCTGAGAAGAAACTAGGTGTGTGTGTGGTGGGGTGTGTTATGGTGTGGTGTGGTGTGTGCGGTGTGTCTATGTGTGTGTGTGTTGGTTGGGCGGGGGTGGGGGGTGGAACAGGTGCATTGCTCGGAGCAGTAGATGAGCGAATATCCGGGGGGAGAACATATCTATGTTAAAGATCTTCTTCTCTGATCGCTGCCACCTCCAATCCCAGAAATAAAACAACACCGAACGGGAGAAAGAAGTGAAGTGATGACTGACAGCGGTACCGCGCCGGCTGTTGCTTTGGTGGCTCTGGTAGCGGCACACAGCAATGCGAGAGTTATATAAAATAAATCCCATGTGCTTGTGTCCTAATCACGGAGAGAAAAAAAAGAGATTATCTCCAATGCGTTTTCTCATACCTTACAGCTGTTTGAAAGCGGTTATCCGTTCGCAAATCCACATTGCTTGGTAACAACAGCATGAGGATATTAAGTCGTACTGTTGCACCGCACTAAAAAAAGACTGTGTGTAGGGGCTAAAGGTTTATCACAATGCTCGGCTAGAAGCAGAATCATTTCCTGCACAATAATAAGAGGTTTAACGTGGAACAGCAAATGATAAAAACATGCATGTTGATGAGAAAATGCTGAAGCTGTGGTGTTCTGCTTCAGGAACACATTGAATAAGTGTTAAAGACAGCTTTTTGATCAATACTGCAGCTTTATCCATACAATGGATTGTTGTTTGTCTGAGCTCTCATAAAGACAATCAATCTATATGACGGATTGCGCCTTGCAGGGCCCTGAACAGATTTTAATGTGTTTAATGTACCACCTGCTTGACACCTCTGCTTGCAGGGAACACTCAAAGGTGACAAGGAATGTGGAGTACATTGACATACTGTGTTTAATTCACAGAACTTGCATTTGGAATGTCAAGGCAGTCAGATCCGCCTGTCTTGTGCCTATGTGTTTCTACTCACCTAAAAACTACTGGTCTAATCGTCTTCAGATTTCCACACTAGCTACAGGGCTACTTTGTTCTGCTATCTGTTTCCATGATAACTTGGATGAGGATTACAACCTGGGTGCAGGTCATACCTGCATTCGTTATTTTGAAAAAAAAAAGTCTATACAAATACTGATAAAACATAGAGGTGGTGGTCTATAGTCTTCTTTTGTCAGTTATATATTTGTTCGACATTCCAAGTTCCTGTGCCATTCCAAGTCTGGCAGTAGGCTCTGGCTCTCTGCCCCTGCAGAGCCAAGCCCAACTCCCCCTGGGCCACGGCTCCACGGCTCCACGTCCAGGTGTAAGACTTCAGGCAAGAGGTGCACGGTGTGGCCCCAGCGGAGCTGACTGACAGCCCCTTTATGACATAGCTTCGCCGCGGTGCTGGTGGTGGTGCGCACCTCCACCTCCACGTCAAGCGTCAGTCGGGGCATTAGCAGGCCTCCAATTAAAGCAGACAGGTGCTGCACAATGCTGCTCAGGTTGGTTTGACGGGAACCCTTGGTCTCGACACGCCAAACGTTCCGTCTTTGCACGCAAACGTTTCATTTGGGTTGCGTCAGTCAGTCACACAGGGCAGCGTCGTGGTGTGCATCTCCACCCCCCCCCCCCCCCCCACCTCCACCCTGCACCCCCCCACACACGCACACCCCTCTCCTCCCCGTCACATTGCCACAGAGCGACAGAAGGTCTTCAAGGCGTCATGAAAGGCAAGCTGATAAATGAGGCCAGCATTGCTCGCAGGCCCATCTGCCCTGTTATCCTCTCTCTTGCTCTCCCTCTCTCTCCCTCTCTCTCTCGTGCGCACAGACGGGGCTATTTCGGTGTGGGTCGGCGTAGGCAGAGTGGTCAGGGTGTACTGTGCTATACTGTGCAGTGCTGTGTTGTGCTGTGCTGTGCTGTGCGGACCAGCAGCAGTAGCAGCAGCAGTGACAGTGGGGGCTCCGTCGAGTCATTTGACACCATCGGGCCCTGAAGGTGCATAGCTCTCCAAGGGCCCACAAGCAGAAGCCGTCTCCCCCGGCCACCGGTCATTAACCTTCCTTTCCTGCCGAGCGAGGCCCTGATGAGGCCGTCGCGTTCTGCTGCCGTTGCGTGGGGGGGGGCGGCGGCGGCAAAATAACATCAACCTGTGCTGCATTACAGTCACAGTAAGTTCTTAGCTCACCTAACTGCTGAGGGTGCCTGAAGAAGCTGGTGTTTGAGTGAGAAGATAAAAACTAATGCATCCCACAAATCAAATTTTAATATCCACCAGAGGAGTGGCACTGTTGTTTGATGGCACAGTAATAAACCATGCGAGGCTGCCTATTTGTTTAAGAGTGTATAGACTCATAGCTAGAGTACAATGACTTCACAACATACTGTGTTGTTAGTAGGACGGGTTGTGCTGTGTAAAGGATTATACTACCCTCTTCTGGCCAACTGATGTAATAGCCTGTATATGCCACAACATGACTTGAAACGGAAACAAAGAAATGGACTTAAGGTGAGGCTGGTCTACATCCTGTCAGTTAAGACCCCTGAAGGAACCTCAAATAATCACAAATAGCTGCACTAGGTAACCAAAATATTTCATTATCATCTTTAAAAGCCATTGTGGGATATCAGTATGCGTCTCCTGAATAGCTGTAACAATTATTGTAATGGCCTAATCATAAACAGGAATCCAGCGTTTACATATAATAACCAACAGCTTCAGTATACCACAGAGTGGTCACACAAGTATGAAACAGGTCTGTACACAGGACAAAACCAAACGGGTGGAGTCAGCCAATAATGAATTATGCAGAGCTCATCTATTGTCTTTGGTGCACCGGATAGGCAAGATGGAGAGCAGAAGAGGTGACACAAAATGAAGACATTAAGGGAATAATCAGCCGAAGGTGATGATGATAATAATATTAGTCCTCTTTCCTAGCACATAAGTGATCTGCTCTTAATTACCAATGCTCTCTCTCAGTCACACACACTCCATATTTCCTGTCAGTGCTCATGACAAAAATAGACTCTCATTACTGTTTAATCGTGTTAACCCCACTCAGTACACATTAGGCTTGATTAAGACTGGCCTGTGAGGAGCTCAGGCGTGTGCCTCAGAATATGGAATGGCAGTCTCATCCTTGACAAGCTCTACACACCACGCGTAGTCATGTATTATCATTTTAAGTGCTACCTATATCTTAGCCTACTATACTGTATAATGTAGTGTTTCATGATTGAATAGGAGCTAATGAGGTAATGATGGATTTTGGGGCCTACCATTACTGGCTATTTTTTGTTGCTTGCCAAACACAATATGTTATGGCTGAATATCTTACTGTAATTATGATGTACATAATGTATAGTCTTTACCTACAAAAGAGCAGATTTAGTTTGCTACACTGCAATAAACAGTTACATTGTGGATTTTTACTACCATATGTCATCAGCTTGTTTCATTAATAAATAATGTTTTTGTGCATTGAACCTGCTGCAAAATTTAAGATGCAGTAAAATAATATAACATATCATTGTCAAGTGGCTAGTTCATGAAACATACCATAGTACATACAGTATGCCTTCTGCCTACAGAGGAACGTTCATAGCAGTCAGATATAACACACACCTTATTGTTTGGTAGGCAAGGCGTTTTGGACTCTCTGAGTGTACCTCACACACATACAGATGGTAAGGAAGATGTTATTGAGGCTTACCCTGAGAAGTTATACACCCACACAAAAAGATTTTCAGTGCAGCAGTAGCTATGTAGTGTAACCTACACAACACAGACAGCAGTGAATTCTTAGCCCAAAGATTAGACTGGCATAGAGTAGGCTGCTGTGTTCTAATTATGGAACTAAAGGCCGAAATTGCCACAAACAGGCCTTAAAGGATTAAAAGTAATGATCGCAAACTCCATTGCTCTAAATAAGCTAAAATAAATAATCTAAGCTTAGCCACATTTTAAAAAACATTTCGTTGTTTGAAAACAACGAGGTCAGTTTGTGTTTGTGCTTTAGCTTATCCATGTATCCAAGCCTATGGTGGTGGTGTTTCGTTATTTTTACACTGCCAATTGAAAGGGTCTTCTTACCTCAACTGTGTTTGACCTCCAGAAGTTTCAACAGCTCAGATGCATTTAAAGCAATTGGCACACCTACAGAAAAATACTATAGTTTACTACAGTATTTACTATAGATTACTATAGTATACTATAATAGTGTGGTATTTACTAGGCCTATAGTAGTTACTATAGGCTGTGTTATACTATAATAAATACTATAGTAAGTTTCTACACATAGTAGTGTACAATAGTAAATACTATAGTATGCTACTACACATTGTAGTGTACTATATTAAATACAATAGTAAGTTAGTAAGTAAGTTAGTCTTCAGTGTAGTGCTCGCAGGGAACACATGTACCACCTGGGTGACACTGACTTCTCCGATGTCTACTGTAACATTGCTTTAACACCAGTCAGGACTACGCATCTGAACAGACATCATGACTCATGCATACATCCTGTGTAAGGGTAGACAAAGATGCCATGCTCAGCAATAACAGTGAGCACAACGCTGGAAAGTCAAGTAGAACACTACATCCTCCCATGCAGTCCTCAGACTTAGGCTGTATGACAGTGTAGTGCAAGTAGACTACAGTGTAACAGGTAACAAGTATGGCTGCACCACACCATAAACGCTGTTTTTAAAGCTAGTAGCAAAGGCGTATGCAACTTACTTAACTGCTAGGGGTCCCAAGATACAAGGTACTAATGCCCTGTTTACACGTATCTAGATATTTTTGTAAACAAATATTTTTTATCCGTTTGGGCCTCTCGTGTATACATAAACAGACACAAACAGAACACATTTTTTTTAAATCAGTCTCCAAAGTGAAGATTTTTCAAAATGCTGTATTTCCTGAATTCTATTGGATATGTGTAAATAGTTAAAAAAAATAAACGGATAAAAACATATTTTTACAACAATATCTAGACACAGGTAAACAGGGCCTAAGAGGACTGGCAAACTACAGTACAGTAATGGCAACAGTTTTCAGTTTAAATGGTGGTAAGTTTTTTGCTTGGGGCCCCAAAAGATTCTAGTATTTTCCTTAGCTACTAGTTGCTTATTTCAAACAACTATTTTAGATTTTTTATATTTACTATAAAATGATCTTAAGCATGAAAAAAAAACAGTTGTAAAAATGTGAGGATAGAATAAGATTATGCAAGGGGTGAAAAGACAGTCATGTGAACAAAGAGGGACAGATGGAACACAAAAGTACAAGATAGTGAAAAGGCAGTAAGGTAATCTTGGGTAACGTAGAGACCAAAGAAGAGGGCTGATAAAAGAGGAAAAGAAGAAGGACTATAAAGATTGGTGGTCTATCTTTATTAAGGAGAGGTAGGAGAGAGACTAAAGGACACACCTGACAAGACTAGAGCTGAGGAGAGCAGATCGGAACAGGTCACCGTGGCAGCTTGTGAACATCACATACACTTCACACAGCCTGTCCCCATAGTGTGTGTGTGTGTGTGTGTGTGTATGTGTGCGTGCACGGAGGACAGCTGCGAAGGACTTGGCGCTGGCATTTAACTCTCGCTGCGGCGCTCCGCACACTGGAGATAACGCCTCTGTCACCATGGTGCATGCACACGGCGCTTCCTGGAAGGCCCGCGCTCTGATTGGGTGGAACCGGATGAAAGTGGGAACAGCTGCCATGGGATGATAGATCACCCATTTGTTATTTGCCATTTTTGCACTGCGCATCTCAGGCGCTCAAGTTCAGCACTGCGGCCCGACATCTGGCAGGAAATGAATGTAGGGAGATGGGAATGGCTCTTTGGAAGAGGGTGTTTTTTTTTTTCTTTTTTTTTTTTGGTAAAGGTCTGATGCACAGGTGTTTGTTTTTTCACTGTGCATATGTTAGCAGAGTCTATGTACTGAGTGTACGCGTGGCGTTTTCAATCTCACGGAACACAATTATGTAAATTGATGGAGAAAAGCAGTCAGTGTAAGATTTTTAGAAGAAAAGAAACCATGGATATACACGCCTTTGTCCGGCTCATCCTTTAATCAAGAGATGCATGTGCACTGCTTTACATGATCTCAACAGAGGTTGGTAGATGCAAAAAAAAGGGATGAAAAGAGACTGAGTTTGATAGATCTTTTAACATTTAAACTGCTTTAATTTCACAGTGTTAGTGGCACAGTAGATACATACAAGTACTTTTTTTCTCCTCAGGTGGAAAAAAAACAATATTTTAGTCATTGAACAAGACCA
This sequence comes from Setipinna tenuifilis, assembly GCA_030347295.1. Lineage (NCBI taxonomy): Eukaryota > Metazoa > Chordata > Actinopteri > Clupeiformes > Engraulidae > Setipinna > Setipinna tenuifilis. Next base: position 27,183,024 of record CM059278.1, read on the forward strand.
TCCACACATGCCAATGTACAAGGTTACAACTTATGAACAAGTCGGAATCTTTCCCATTTACAAGGAAAATACAAATAAAATGGTATATTTTTTCAATCTTTTGTATAAAAAGAGTAAATCAAAAAAAAAGATCAACATAAAGGCAATCTAGAGAAGTATGAAAGGCAAACTTAGCTTCAGGAGCAAAGGAGGACTGCACTGTTTAAACCCTTACATGGTAACATAAGATATGTCTTCAAGCACTTATCACAATGCTGGCTTAGGGACTGTGGTGTACACCACAACCCTGGAGACCCTCAAGACAGTGCTGGGGGAAAAGAGGAGTAGAAACATGGACCATAACACTTTCTATGGCATGACTCCAAATACAGGAAATGAGAAGAAAGCCCCAGAGACCCAAGACAGCCATGGGTGACAACTGAATAGACGTTTTCAAGCACTACATTTTTTTTCCTTTGTGCAATTTCATTTGCGTTTTCCATAGATTACTGAAGAAATATTTTTTGGCCTCTTTGTTTTTTGTTTTTTTGCTACATGTTGTAATATGTTGGAGCACATTAGTCAAGCAGAAGCATCCTTCTTGAAAAGTTGTGCTGCACTGAAATAGACATCACTGACCTTTAGGGTGCAGCATACCCAACAACAGAAGTTACACACCCACCCAATCCCCAAATAACCGAACAAAGTTGGAGACATTTCCTGCCATTCAATAAACCCCAAACATGTGGACATCAGTACTTATTTCTCAAAATCGAACCAACCCCACCTCATAAACTTGTAAAGAAAGAATCTATTTACATACTCACAAGAGAACAGACCTTTTTTTTTAAAAAACAAAGCCTCGTAACAAACCGAGGTGAGGGTGGAAAAAGTCGTGTATCGTAACGTGATGCAGCCCTCTCATTAGAAGCTCTACACATTCAGCTCTTCGTCGTCACCACCGTCGGCTTGGCAACCCACATGGCACGATTGTCATATATGGATTGGGTCCAAAATAGCCACCTCTATATAAACAGATGACTAATCTGTCAAAAAAAGTCTTCATGGGTCAACAAAAATAACCAAATAACTTGAATCAAAGGCTACAGTATGCGTAAAATGCTTCAATTTGTTTCATGTAAGGCTAATTAAGTCATTGGTGTGTATTGGTAAATGTATGAAGACTGGTGGTGTGGAGAGGAGAAAGACTCTCCTTGCTACATGGAAAAAAGACCAGACTGTGTATCCAGCCTCATTTGAAATAAAACGTATAACAATGCTTTGGAGTAAGTCTGTGAGATGATTTTTTGAAGACCAAACTACTAATAAACCCAATCAATGGAGACTAAAGTTACCCCCAAAGACTGGCACGTTTCAGAGCTACAAGTGTTGTGCTCAATCTCACCAACTGCCTGTGGACAAAAAAAAAAAAAAAAAACTGTATTGGGGGCGAAAAAAGAGGTAACCAAACATGCATAAACTGTTTAAGTTGATTTGCGTTACATGTCAGATGTACAACAGATAAATCCCTGGTGGCTACATGTTTTCTGGCTACAACGTACAAGTCGAGTGACAACGGCCATTGTGGCTCATTGGCCGAGGTCACCGCTGTACTCGAGCCACTTTTGACATCTTTCAAGTGGCATGACACAATGGCACAAAGGTAGATCTGTAACCCAGAGAGAACATGGATATCAAACCACACGTTACTAAACCTTACATTCACTACCACGTGTACTCATGGTTTGGAGTGGTACAAACTTGCATAGATAGAGTGCAGGAGCGAAAATGATGGGTGTTTCTGAAAAGGTGAACAGTCGCAGTTATCAACATTTGGTGTCCCTGCCAGATTCAACAAATAAGTGCCCTTTTACTCACCCCTTCCTTTCCTTTTTTTGTAATTTGTGCCTTTTGTTTTTTTTCTATTTTTTTAAACTACACTATGCAAGTTTGCAACCAGTGGTCAGTTTACAGGAGTAATATAGCATACAGGTATTTGGATACAGATACAGTTGGGACAACATCATGCCACGAACAGAACAATATGATTAGTTGTCTATACTGAGACAGGAGAAGAGTTAAATCCAGAATTTGAACAGTGTGAGAAAGAAGTGCTGAAATGTTGCCGGGGAAAAGCTCTGTATCAGCAAGGATGCCTATCAACAGCCTGAGTTTAGGACTGGGCAAAGCAACATTTAAACTAAATGGTCACAAATTTTCTTGTTTTTCTAAGGTATACAAAGCAGCTTTTAGACCTTGTTTTTTTAACCATGTTTGGCAAGAAGAGGGCATTTTAAGCAAAGTTAGTAAAGCTTTTTTTTTTTTCCTCGAGCCTTTCCTCAATTCTAAAGTGAGCTCATACAATGAAAGAAGGAACCACCCCTCACCCAACAGGGGAGTGGATATATGAAATTCGCTTTTTTTTTTTGACATCACAATTTCAATTCACCAAATACATCAAAAGAAAAAAAAAAACAAACAAAACAAAAACAAAAACAAAAAACAAACCTCATCAGCTTATAGTTCAACTGTAGGACAGATTAAAGCAATGAAACAGAGGTGACGGCACTCTGTGCTGTACAGGTGAGCACTCCTGAGTCTCTGGCTCATGCTCGATCCGCCCTTTAAAGTGACGAAAGATGAAAGTTTATGTGCAATAGAGAGTGATCACTGGTGTTTTCAAAAAAGAAGACAAAAAAAGAGACAAAAAAAAAACAAAACAAAAAAACAAAACAAAAACTTGCCCCAGAAATGCCCCAGTGCTGACTAGAGAGCTACATTGAGGGTTTATGAAGAGATTCTCCCAGCAGTGGGTATGACCGACAGCTCATGACGAGTCCTCTGGAGCAGGGGCTTTCGATGCCAAAACATCTGTGTGAACACAGGAAACACACAGAGTGTATGTGCATGTGTATGTATGTGTATGTGTGTTTGTGTGTGTGTGTGTGTGTGTGTGTGTGTGTGTATGTGAGTGTGAGTGTGAGTGTGTGTAGTAAGGAGGAGGACTCCAGTGCATCCTCCCCAAAACTCACATGACAAACCGACATCAGCCCAGAGCTGGGACCAGGCTGTGGCTACGGCAGGGGCCTCAAAAACAGACCCCCAGCCAGGCTGATCCCAGGTGGCCGGCAAAAACGCCTGGTGGGCCTGCGCTCCACCCAATCAGAGACCTGGGGCCACCCGACTAAAGCCCTTTTTGGCCCTCCGCAATCCTCCTCTCTTCCAGTACGAGAAAGATGGGCTCTCAAAGGGGGGGTGGGGGTGGCATCAATCTCTCTTTTTCCCTCTCTGTCTCTCATTCCGCCACCAATCCCCTGGAGGTGAAAAACGCTCAAAAGCTGGAGCGAGAGGGAAAGCAAAGGAGGAAAATAAAAGGAGGGAGGGTAGTCGTCGTCGTATGTGGGATGGGGTCAGGGGTGATGCTGGGCGTTGGTGGAGTGGGTGGGGGGGTGGGGCAGGGCTAGGTGGGCAGCGGGTCGTCGTCGCCTTTGCTGCACTTGCACTTGCAGCACAACACGAAGGGCGTGGCCAACAACAGGAAGGGGGAGGCCACCAGCAGCAGCAGCCCGAACCCGGCGAAGATGCCCACGACCTGAGAGAGGGACAAGGACAGAGACAACGGAGAGAGAGAGAGAGAGACAGAGAAAGAGAAAAATAATGGTGGGAGAGGAGGAGAGGGAGAGAGAGGGAAAAAGAGAGAGAGAGGGAGAAAGGGAGAGTTCATTAGAAATTCCTATTTTTCAAGGTTGTCATTTTTGCATTGGTTTCCAACCAAGAAACAGTAAAAACAGTAATCAATACACACTGAATTTATGCAAAATTAATATTCCCACTTAACAGCAATTCTTAGAAAGTTAGACAAAGGATGTCAATGATCGTATACCCAAAACGCAACATATAGCCATCGACATGTACTGTACACCTATAAGGCTTGGGTGCATTACATGACTTCACCACAAGGGGGCATCTGGTCCTCATCTTTTATCCTGTTGGTGTGAGGAGGACAAATGTTTTCCTGGTGCAGCTTGGGTCTGGCCAGGAAACGCTTTGAATGTTTCATGGGCCCTGGGCCTCTATCTGTATCATAAACACCACGTGGCCTGGCATAGTGGCCTGTCAAGGACACGGAGGTCTGGGAAAGGCCTACAGAAGAAGCAAAAAACGCTAAATCCCATAAAAATGGTCCTTATCACAGGAGGCAGAGGGGATGCTGTAATGTACAAACAATCCGCAGACAGTCCCTGGGTACAGAAAGCACTGGAGAGAGACATGGGCTAAGGTGACCTTCCCTCACTCCACTACTCTCTCTCCCCCCCCCCCCTCTCTTTACTACTCTCACTCTTTTTGGCACCAGCCCCCCCCCCCCCCAGTCTTTCTCCCTCACTCGCTCGCTCGCTCTGCCCAACTCCCTAATTCCCTGAGGCCTCCATGGATGGCAAAAATGCCAAAGGGTGTAGCAGAGGCTGGTGGCACCATGCTGGTCAGGCAGGTCCTAAAGGCAGTGAGGCCTGGTGTGTTTATGATGCTCATACCCAACACAGACCCCCCTGCCCCTCGCAGCCCCACTACCACCACCACCAAGTCACCCCTCCTCCAGGCATCAGCCAAGACGCAACACTCTCAAGTATTGATTCAGCCGGACTCCTTCAGGAGTACTGAGGAGGCTAGGAGCAGTGGCCTTGCCATTGTGAGGAGAGGAGACTAGGAAGAAAGGGCGGAGGGGAGTTGGAATGGGAGGGAGAAAAAAGAAAGAATGTGAGTCAAGAGGAGAGAGGGAAAGATGCATACCGGACAAGGGAGTGTTTGAAAAAATGAGAGATGAGAGAGGAGAAGATAGAGAGAACAAGTGAGTGAGAGAAAAGGGCGGGAAGCGAAAAGGCAGAGAGAGTAGGAGCTCTGTTCAGCCACTGCGCCACCGCTCCTGTGACTCACTCTGCCCCACTGAGCAACAGATGTCTTTGTGTGAGCAAAGAGAGAGAGAGAGAGGGAGAGAGAGAGGGAAGGAGGGAGGGGAGGGGAGGATGGATGAAAAAAAAGGAAAGTGCTCCTTCCGCTACATAGCAGCCTCCGCCAGAAAACTGCTCTCGGAAGCAGAAACAGATGCCAGCCCTTTCTCAGCCGGCTCAAAAGATGCTGCAGTGATTTTTACTCCAAAGATGTAAGCGTATGAAGGCAAGGTTAACACATACACCAGATATGTTAAGGAAAAAAAAAACCTCGCTGATTTCTTAACATCACCGAGTGGACAGAAATAGTAAGGCTGTGCGTATTTAAACACCTGGGCTCATTCCTAAAGGCCAATTCATAGTTCAGTTGACAAGTGTCTGCCAGCGACACGACACAAGGTGGAGGGGAAAAAAAGAAAGAAAAAAGAAAAAAAAAGGTTGTCGTCACAGATGTTGTGACGCTGGTAGCTTTCATAGTCCTGTGCTGGTGACGAACAGCATAATAGAATCAATAGAATGCAAAGACCAAGATGCGTGACCAAGGCAACAGTACGAAACGCAGAGCTCTGAGATGCTATCCATTTACAGTATGTGACGACTGCGCCGTTTTTAACTTTTTTTTTTTTTTGACGTACACAACAAAAGCTCTGCGACACCCTAGCAGACACAGACAGAAGAGGAATGTTTCGCACAGTGCGTGGTGAAGACCAAAGTCTTTTCCAAAAGCACTTTATTTATTGACAGTTACAAAAGATGAAAACAGCAGACGCGTCAGCTGAACAGCTTTTCTCAATGTTCAACACCCTAGCAGACAGACAGACATTTTGGTCTGTTTTGCCCAGAGACACTGGTTGCCTGCACAATAAATAAATTGGCCTTAATTGCAGTGCTGTTCTATAGGGCAACTCTGATCCACATGTCAGTGTAGCTGCATCTGCACGGACAACACTTGTACACGTGTGTGCGCCCGGGTGTATGCGTGTTTGTGTGTGTGTCTGCACACACGTGTGTAGCCACACGCTGGCAGTAATGAGAGGCCTGGCTGTCAGGGAGGAGGAGGAGGAGGAGGAGGAGGAGGAGGAGGAGGACAATAGGAGCGGAGAGAGAGAGAAAGCCAGAGAGAGAAGGAGGGAGAGACAGCGAGAGAGAGAGAGAAGGGAAATAAAAGGCAAAACGTGGGCACCCACCTGCGTTCTGTGCCAGATGACCGAGGCCCTGGAGTGGCCTAGTTTGTTGCGGCACGGCCCTTTGTCGTAGTGGATCAGCAGGAAGTCGTCCTGTCAGAAAGGAAACACAGCGGAGACACGCGGCACCGCATGAGTGTGCACGCCACAGTCACGTTTCACACGGCCAGAGTACACACACACTGAGTGCTAGGCGCTAACCTAGAAATCACTTTTTGCTGCTGTGGTATAGCACATTGAGTGTGTGTTTATACAATCAATGACCTTTAGCTTACATCGTAACTCGGGTTCAATTTGCCCTGGTGCTACAGGTATGGACACACACACACCCTTAAAAACAATGGTGGAGTTAATAACACAAGTGTATCGAATAAATGACTTACGTCGAGTGACTCCAGGCAGTACCAGCAGAAGGCATGCTTGCAGTTCTTGCACATCATCTGGGCACAGCCCTCGTCTCGCTCAATGTAAACCTTACACTTAGGGCAGCGCTTGATTGGAGCGTCGTCCTCATCACTCTTGTAGAGAGAGCTGTCAGATAGAGAGAGAGAGATGGAGAGAAAGAAAGATGGATAGAGAGGGAGAGAGAGGGAGAAAGACAGGGAGAGGGAGAAAGAGATTGAAAGCGAGACAGAGGGAGGGTGAAAAGGGACAGAGAGAGACAGAGAAAAGAGAGAAAAAAAAAAGAGTGGTCAGGACCTCATCAGTTTAGTCTGGACCAGCTGGCTGAGTGCTGTGCCCTTGAACGGCGACGGCGAGCCTTACACGTGGCACGTAATGAAACGGCGAAGCGTGGCGTGGCGTACTCTTTCACTCCTTACTTCACCTTGCTTCTCCTGAGACCAAGCGCATGACGGAAGGATGGAGGAAAAAAAAGGGGGTGTGTGTGTGTGTGTGTGTGTGTGTGTGTGTGTGTGTGTGTGTGTGTGTGTGTGGGGGGGGGGGTTAACGAATGGTGGTGTCCGCTAATGAATAGCAAGCATAAACCCAATTAGCATGGTGTCATACATCAACGTGTCATTCAGTGCGGCCCACAAAAGCACCTTGCTGAAAACTCTTGAGGACAGCGTGGTAATTGGCGTCGTGTTTGTGTTGAGAGCCACGCAATTTGGGCACCTGCCAAACACTGGTGTCGAGCCTGTGAGCGCGCGTGTGTCTGTGCGTGTGTGTTTTTCTCCTCTTTTGTCGCCGACAGCACACATCAGTGTTCCTCATCCTTCTTTTTGTCTCAGTCTTGGGCAGCCACCCCCCCCCGCCACCCCCACCTCTCCTCAAGGCATGAGTACAAGGACAGCTGATCGTTCCTCCTCTTGAATGAATGGTCCTCTGCCTCAGGCTCTGCAGCATTGAAGGCCACAGCTAATGCACCTACACACATGTGGCTGCTTCAGCACTATGGCAACACCGTGGCAACACTTCACTAAACAATCTTGCAGTGGAGTTAGAGAGGAATTCTGACCAGATTTGAAAAGGGTATAAAAGAGTTTTCACTTTCATTGGCTTTTAATGGCTTTGTCTGTTCACCGATGCAGAGCTGACCAACTTGAAAAGATTGCTGGATTTATCAGACAAGATGTTAAGTTAAAAAAAAAAATAATGCTGCAATGGTACTCATGTTGATAAGACCTTCATTCCTTCAGCCATAACGTTACATACAGTAAATGCATACAAGAGCATGCAGTGCTGAGCAACTTAACTTCAGTAGCTGCCATTGAATACCACATACTGCACATCACCTGGTTCTACTGATGCAACTACAACAGGTGATTTCACCAGTTAACTTCTAGCTGGCTAAAGAGTTTTCGAATCAGCTTTCAGCTTTCAAATCAGTTTGTCACTACAGAATTGAAGTGTGTGTGCAACCTGTACATATGATTTTTGACAATAAAGCTGACCTAGGCTGGAACAAATACATGGTATTGGATTGTAGCTTTTCAATCACCAAGAGAACCTGCGCGATACGATAAACAGCCAGCATCCCCTAAAGCTCCAGAGCAGTTTTAGACCAAAGCATCTTCAAAGTCAACACATCTGAAGCACGAATAAAAAAAAAGTGCAACAAAAGACAACAAGAGTTCTTCTGGGCTAAACCAGTGGCCCTGCTCTGCGCGGCTTGTACCAGAGCTGGGCACATTGGGCTGTGTTGTGTGTAACGTCAGCACGAGCAGCTGTGGAGCTGAGCTGTGAGTGTTGTGGTTGGAAGAGAAGCCCCCACCACACCACCCCTCCTGTTGTCATTCGCTCCGCCCCCCGACGTCCCCACACGACCCCAGACGCCCCTCAGTGGCTGTGCCAGTCTGTTTGAAGCCATGCGCTGAGCTCACATCAAACACGCATGGGGAGAAACCTGGCTTCAGGGGTGGGGGCGGGGTGGGGTGAGTACATGTCTGCTAGGGGGCTGTGAGGACAAGCCGCTTGCTTCAATGAACAGTGGAGAGGAAGGGCGGGCAGTGGGGAGAGTTTTCACAAGCTCTGTTCCTCAAAAGCAGGCACGGGCACAAGTGTGCGCGCACACACACACACGTAGTACATGAATTTTCCTCTACAAAAATTTAACTGCAGCTTTGTAAGAGCTTAGCTCGTGTACCAAAGGTCAATTGAGACTTGACTGTGGTAAGGTCATTCCTGCAATCAGTGAGGGGAGCAGTGAGCTAGAGATGCAGTATTACTACACCACCTGTGGTCAGTGCATCACCATGCTGCTCTGAGCACTGTGTGTGGTGGATACGCAATAAGGGCCAGGAGTCCAAATTGGGTGTAATGTGAAGTGTCTGTTATCACACTCGGAACCAGAAATCCTCCTGTGAGATCAGAACAGTGAAGCTGTCAAACTGACTGGGAGGTGGGGGGGCGGCGAGGGATCGGTCCAAGGTCGGCTGGCTCCGGGGCCTTGACAGGACAGGACCGGACTGGACCAGACACCAGAGCGCCAAGTGAAGTCAGGTGTTACCTGCTCTCGCCGGGCAGGAAGGAGGTGATGGGCAGGTTGTTCTCCTGGCAGGCCTGCTCCGGGTGCCAGCTGGCCTTGCAGGCCGAGCAGAACTCCAGCGTGCAGACGGAGCAGCGCACCAGCTGGGGCAGCGGCACGTCTGACTCCTTCAGCTGGCACACGGCCTGGCACGTCGAGGACGGGCACCAGGTCCGGCACGGGTCCAGCAGCACCTCTGCGGACAGACAAAACGCACAGGATGAGGTTTTTTTTTTGGGGGGGGGGGGGGGTTGGGGAGGAAAGAGGGGTTGGAGTGGAGAGAAAACAACAAGCTCAGAGCACAAAAAGTATTTGGCATATGCATAAAAAAGATGACACAAGGTCATTGCAGCGTTTGGCTTGTGCTAAAAAGGAAGATACCAGGTTAATGCAGCGTTTGGCCTCTGCCAGAAAGAAGGTGCCAGGTCATCACACACCCAAGTTGGCGTAGGATTAATGACGGGCAGGGTGCCCTCAAACAATCTCCTCTGTCCTTTAACATAAGAGGGAACTGACCGCTACATTGACAGACACTTAGAAGGGCTAGAGAGCAAAAAGGCTTAAGCTTTTCCTAACAGTTCCCCCCATCCCCCTTCAACTGAGCACATTCTGTCATTGACATTTTTTTCGGTCTCCTTGACCAAAATGTGGAGCATGTTCCAATCAAGATGGCATTAGATGGAAACTTTCTGGTCCGGCTGACCATGTTGATGGAACAAGCAGCCAAATACCCCCAAAGCCTTCTTTTCCTTCAATCTGATGAGACAGGCCAAGCAGAATAAAATAGTGCCTGCACTCTGGCCACATGCGTGTCTGTGGATAAGGGGCCCATTCAGCCTGGGTGCCCAGGGACATGGATGAGACGGATGGCTGCTTTTATCCTGCCTGTGCCTTTCTTAAGGATTTTACTCATTTATGTGAATGCCTGCAATGTGGGTGGCGATATGTGTGTGTTTGTGCATGGCAGAGAGTTTATGGTTGTGTAAGTGTGTGTTCGTGTGTGTGTTTTCACAAGAGAAATTGTGTTTTTGTGTGTCCACATGGGGAAGAGTTTGTGTTTGTGGCTATGGGTATGTGCAATAGTGTGCACACATGCATAGGAGGGAGAGTTTGCACAAGCAGGAGGCCTTAAAACACAGTGGGAGAGGGTGTCTTTGTCTATCTTTCTATCCATCATGAATCATCCATTTGCAGCATCAACAGGACTGCATACTGCAACCATCCAATTAAAAAACAAACAAATCTAATTACAGTAGCTACAGGCTTTTGAGTGACTGTGGCTGTTTGATGTCACTCGGGTGGCTTTTCTATTTTAGTCGCTGTGAGGGCACGCTGGGTCAGCCGGCACTCGCTGAGATCACCACTATGTGCTCAGCCGAGCATCATCAGATGAGGCATTGCTTGAGGAGATATTGATCTAAGGGCTCTGTGGTGAGCGTGATGTGTGGCAGATTGCACGAACAGGGCTGCCACATGTCTTACAAGTCTAAGAGAAAATGGCATTTTGTTTTTTGGGGATGCCTGGTGTGTGACAAGTGTGCAGGTGAAGCTGGTGCTTCTTACCACTCCAGCCTGTATAATAATAATAATAATAATAATAATAATAATAATAATAATTCCCACACATGTGTATCTGTAGAACACCAGTGCTTTATACTGTGTACACTTTATACTGTAATGTCATTAGAACCATGTCAATCATATTTTAATTCCTGTTTGCATTATGTCTCTATATGCGTGTTATTTTTATTTATATTTTATGTCAAGGTTGTTTATTGTTGGAAACTATTTGCTTGCTGCCATTTTTGACCAGGACTCTCTGTCATTGAGACTAAGCATCTCTTCTGCCACCATCCTGACTAAATAAAGGTTAAATTAAAAAATGAAAAATATATTTAAAAAAATACTCACCCCTCTCAAACTGCAGCTTCCTGTACCTCTGCATGATCTCCGTGGCAACCATACACTCGATCTGTGGAGAGGTGGAGACACACAAAGAGACGGGGGGAGGTGAGATGAGGTGACCAGTGATATGCCTGTGGGATAACGTCATCCTGTCTGACCCAGCAATGACCATCCACCGAGCATACATTCATGAATATGCATAGCATAGCCAACCTGACTGCACTTGGAGGGGAAAATGAGGCATTGGCAAGTGGGTAATAAGAGAGGATGCATTATCTTCTTCAATCTGTGTCAGGGAGGAATACTAAAGTAATGGTGTGCACCAGTAGGCAATTTGCAATGCTGGTGACCACACGAGTGTGGAACAGCAGTCGGCAACCTTGGAGGGATTGTGGTGGGAGACAATAGCAGTGATAACCCGCAAGCCTCTGTGCCAATCAAGCCTGACACCTATGGAGCCTATCCCGATTCTTGCCCCCTGTTATCTGTATGTGTGCATCTGTGTGAGGAATTCCCAGCATGTTCACCCACCTAGTCTTAAAATATACAGCCACTTGTTAGGCTGGGAAGGAGACAGCTACACAGACAGGTGGCATAGAGGACAGCAGCACACCATCCTTAATCGCACTGCTGTAATGCCTCCTTCGCAGGAAATCCCTCTTTAAGTACTCTTTTCTTAATCCTACACTTTCCCTTTGGCTCCCTGGAGTGGCACCGAAGCATCTCAGAGGGGTATGTGCTGGCTAATAATAAGACAACTGAGTAATAATTACAGTCAATTTTTTTTACTCTCTATTTTTAGTCCTTTCAGTGAAAGATGTTACTTTGAATCATTAACACAATATATAAATGGATATATCACATTTACTGGTAAACTGAAAATTGCCATCACCACACTGTCCATGTGCTTTCACCACAAAAACATCTATGTTGGCTAAAGGGAAAGGACAACATCACATGACTTGGGGGGTGGTGGGGGCCTGGAGCGGCAGAAGTTCTGAGCCAAGAGAAATACAGCTTTGGTAATCTTGTAAACACACAGGCTTATAGAAACGAACCTTGAAATGAATGGTTCTTTGATGAGCTAAATTAACGTCATCCAATTGAGTAATGTGTTTAAAACGCAAAAATTACCTCATTCTCCTGTAGATGTCCCCGTTTTGGACAGGCAGAATCTGGACAGCTAATTGCAGTTTCAAGGCCCTCTTTGATCAGGAGTTCCACATACTGCTTCAGGCACTGGAGGGGGAGGTAAAATAACGTCAGCCGCCACCACAAATGTCTCCATACATCCTTCCACCAAAAACTAACATACAGACAAATAAACAAACAAACAAAAACACCACACTTGGTTTTCTTGTCCACAACAAATACACTATTTTAATTTTCTTCCATTTACGCAATATCGAGGACACTGAAAGTCTGAAAATACTTTTAAGGTTTTGTCTGAATCTAGATGATTTTTAAAAAATGCTTAACTTTTGGGAAACTTTTGCAGCAGAAATGTGTCTGGCGTCTACACCTGGTTTAGAGACATTTCAAGGTCAGATGCTTCTCTGCATAGTCCACTGAAAAGAAATGCCTACTTATACAAACACATCCCCATCAACAAGCTTCAGTTCCCGTCTGCCCGTGACAGCATTTCCCACTCATCTGGTCAGACAGACTGCTGACTGTCAACACATCTGCTTGTCATTCTCACAGTAGGATGTAGTCTACTCACTGCCAGACTTGGCAGCTGCCTCGACTGTAGAGGAAGTACCAGAATATAAAGACCTGACCTGTACCTGTGTGAGTTTCTGTGTTGACGGCGCTAACGAGAAACAATCAACACCGCTTCGAAAACACAAATGTCAGATGACAGTTTATAAGAACGACAGCGCGAAGGGGTTGTGTGTACTTGGCAGATAGCTGATATAATGTGACCGAGAGGAGGGCCCCTTTCTGCGAACAGATGGAGGCTGCAGACGGATATACAAAATTATCCACCGCAGCGGCACCTTTGCTTTGCATTGCGTTCAAAGGAGGCAAATTCTCAACAGCAAAATTTGCCGATTTAGTGATTATGTTGCTGTGGAAATCGAAAGCCACAGCTCTGGTTGGTTGTGGTTAAACGAAGCAGTCATTTCAGGAAGTAGCCTTGTGTACAATAGGTGCAAAAAGGCCCGTGTTAGAAATAGCCAAGCTTTGTCAGCAAAGCTCATCAGTCCGTTTAAAGCAGCTGTACCTGCTCTGGTTGGCATCAGCATGCTGGGCGAGACCTGGTTAGCATTCAGACCCCATGATTTAACAGCACTGAATAAATTGTGAATGAGGCAGATGAGGCTATTCGTCTGTTCTATTGACTCCTCTAATGTGGATTCAATCTACCAACCTACACGACACATTTATATTTCACACAGCAGCAGCATTCGGCCCCTTCAAATTGATAATCAGACCTAGCTTTGGCTTATAAAAACCACCATCATCAATACATTTCTGCTGGTTTTGTACATAACTGCATGATGCACAAAAAGAACCTTCTCTAGATGTACACCTAAAATATTCTACTGGCTTTTTTTTGCATTTGATTAGTTCTGACCGATTTCTGACTTCACGTCAATGCCACTTCGCAGTGACCATATCATTATAACCACTGCCAGCAGTTTTGCGGGTGGTTTGCATTAAATATAAACCATCGGTTGATCATGTACCCTGTTTCCATGTACTTCATGGCTGGTTCAATGAAAACAAACAAACAAAAAATTCCACAAATGTAGAAATTATCCATTGCTTGCCTAAGCAATCTCTCCACTCTGCAAAACTCATCTGCTGTAGGACTACATTAGCCAACAGGGATTAATGCGGGGCGATGGCATGATCATAAGGCCACACTGACTGATCCACGTGAGCCAGCACTGCAGAAATGATACCAAAAGCTTACCAGTGTGTGCTGATGCTTTACTTTCTCTATGGCAATGGGGAAGTGTAAATAGAGAGTTACTTCCCTCTCTCAAACAACAAAACAAACCTAATGCGTGCACGCACACACACAGCTATGCAGTTATACAGCACACACATATATTTTATACTTTATAGATTTACATAGATAGATATAGATACATATGACATTGTAAAGTCAAACCCTCGAAAACTAAAACACAAAGAGGAATTTGGCCGATGCTTCATGTGGGTGAAGTGCCTGAAAGGCAGGAATGAGTAATGTGCTCCACAGCAGCTTTCCCCTGCAGGACCTCCAGGGACGAGTGACCTCCACCCTCCTCCAGCGCTGCTGCTGCCATGCAGGGGAAAGGGAGGAGGAAAACAAAGGCAAACTCCCAATGTCCCATGGCTTACGTCTTTCGCCTTACCCACACTGGTACCCACCCGATTTTTATGGTTAAATTAGACCCCAGTCGAGGCGTTTTCTACTGCTCTACCAACAATTACAGGGATCAAATTACTACAGCTTTTGTTGTTGTTTTACATCTTCAATAAAGCACAATATGCTCAATAAAAGAACACTGTGAAGGGTTTCACCATTTTCTTGGTGGTCTACAGATGTCTTTTATAAGGTTTGCAAATGTGTTTTTGATGATGCCTTAGCCATGAGTTAGTCCCACCACCCACTGGTGTTCAAGGGACAGCAACAACCGTAGTTATGTGCTCAGGGTTTAAGACACCACAAACACCTCTAGTAGCACTGCATCTCATATTAAAATTGATTAGCCATCAGTGCCAGAAGTGCTTTTGTTCATGTCTGCCTATTTGGTTAAGCTTACTGGCAAATTTGACACCAGTACACTCACTGGCACTTTGGCATTTTGGCTCATTTGGCAACAATTTCACAAACATTGTGACGTCCCCAAAAACTGCAAACAACAATTCTCCCCCCACTGGAGCCCCAAGCAGCTGATGGGGAGGAAAACAAATGTGGATGCTTGACAAGGGTCACGGTCAACTCATCTTGAGAAGAGGCTTGGGCACTATCCAAACGTGTCACACCCTGATGTTTTCATGACATTCCATGCCGGCATGTCTCAAATGTACGCACTTTGTCAGTAAGTTCAGCCAGTTTTAATTGCCATAATCAGGCAACTTGCGTAGCAGCCCTGAAGGATTTAATAAATTACAACATTTTATATGGAATCCAAGAAACTGCTGCTTTTGTATCAGTCAGAGCATTTCTCTACCCCTCTGATGTTGGCAAACTAATTCAGTATGTCTCACTGCTGCCATTCTAAAAAAATCAAACCTTCACGGTATTAAAAACCAATCTAAGTCAGTACTTGAAAATACCCCGGTATATGGGCTTTTTAAAATTCTTCCCAAGGCTACATGAGGTGGCAGTGGTACTCACCAGAGTACAGAACACACATTGGCACTGCGTGATGGTGGTCATCTGCTCCAGGGGAAACTCGCCCAGACAGAGCTTGCAGGACACCAGCGGGTCCAGGGCCAGGTCCCAGGTGGGCCGGTAGCGAGCAGTGGTCATCTTGCCAGGTGCGTGCTGGAGACAGAGAGGCATAAAAGGAGTGTAAGATCACTATGCCTGCAGCTTTCACATGACTGCACCAGTTAATTCACATTCAGGGCTAGAAACTTCACCTGCTAACATCACACCAACACAAACCATGAGGAGGTGACAGAAAAAGCAGGTGTTACCTGGCTCATGCTTTGGTAAGTAATTTTTTTTAACTCATAGTGCCTAAATTGCGATAACGACAAATTTAAAACCACCCGGCTCTTACAGAAAACCACAAGCCCTTTTTTTACTTCAACCATCTAAATCCTATATCTTTAGACAAAATTATTTTTAAACAAGCATAAACAAACACCCACAAAGAAACCAGGTGACTTTTTCATTCACATAAAGTCACTGGACCGATGTCCCAAAGCTCTATGAAGGCGAAGCATTCAGATTTATCGGTGGTTCTTTTCACTCACAGTCTCTCAGCCTCAGCAGGACACAGAGCAGCTTATGTCTGGAGTGTTTACAGGAAGCGCTCCTGTGTAGGCAAGTCAACAGTGTCTTAACTCTCCACTAGCTGCCAGGCAACAGGAGGGGTGAGGGTGGGGGTGGGGGTTGGGGGTGGATGGGCTGGCTGGCTGAACCAACAAATAGCGCTTGTGGAGAGAGAGAAGCACAGGGAAGAATTGGGCGAGGCGTGGGGACGGCTGCCTTTCCCATGCTAGCCCCACATCATGTCCGAGCCTGTCCTCCTTGCTGACGGCGCTCACGTGGGGGAACACGCACATACACACACACAGTCATAATAATGGCTCTTCCCTTCAGACCTCACAAACGTGGGCTACATCGACATTACACTGGTTTATGCTTTCCGTCTACGCACACCGTTTTTCCTACAGTATTTTGACGTTTTTAAACCAAGGTTCTAGGTCTCTAGGACTATTAAGATGAGCCTTTATTGTCTCTAGATAAATTTGTCTTCTCTTGCCTGGGTCAGCATAGTGTGGATGGCAGGCAGAAACGTGACAGCTTTGCTACCAATTAGAAACCTGCCAGAGTGTGGACGTAGCCTTGTAGTGGTGATAGCAACACATCTCTAAGAGCCCTCTCCCACTGAGACACGGCACTGCTTTGAGTCTGGGATAGAGCTGTGAAGCCTTCCTCTCCAAGGAGCAGAGAGGCTCTGATGAGGCCTCTAACGGGCTCCCAGCCAATGCACTCAACGGCTTCATCACCCCATTCAGTTACTGTGTGACTAATGTGGAGACTTTCGCAAGGCAGACACACCTGCTGACTCAAGTGGGCTCTGTTGCAGAGAGCCTGAGGGGTGTGGATATAAATAGGATATTTAGATTTTATTGTGGTGCTATTTTGTTTTGCAAACAGTAGTCTCAGAACTGTTACCTAAAAAAGCAAAGTCTAGAAGTTACCCAACAGATGATGCTTTACAGACAGACTCATACAAAGCAAAAATGCTGTACAATACGCTCAGAGGAAAACTACACAGCTCTAATTACGCAAACAAAGGTGCTGATATGGAGATGTGAAAAATGCAGAGGAACACAAAATAACATTTGATGCATTATGATTTCAGAACAGTCTCATGGGTCCTGGTATAAAAAAAACCACATAGCCTAGGTGGTAATGGTATACTGTCCTGTCATAGTCCAGCCTTAGCACTGCACATCTCCCCTGCATTTTACTGTAGGAAACTCATCAGGTTTGGAAATCATGTGACACAAAGTTTTCATTAATGTCGACCAATAAAATTTGCACTGAAACTTTGAAAACAAAAACACCCTGCCTGCCAAACACGCACATTTGGAGAACATGTTGTTCCTACGTGACTAATTAGTTATAACATGATCTTTCCAATCAAACAGCATTGTGGACATTTTTGAGCTCAATGACTACCCAGTGTAAAACTTTACAACAGCGGTTTATAAATTAATCATTTCCAGACTAGTCTATTTCCATAAAAAAACAACTGTTGTCAACAGTTAATAAGAGTAATGTCAATGCAATTGGTTAGTAAATATATTCTTTAACTCTGTGAAAATCTGAGTCAAATTTGTAGTTTTATCTGTGGGTCATGACTAATTTTCTGTTGATGTGTTACTAATTGTTAACAATGATGGTAGACTTGGCAGAAAAACATCTGTGGTTAATATATTAACCAATTATGGGAATTTACCTTAATGTGAGGGCATCACGTGTGACTGTATCTTTGCATGACTACAACTCTGAACAGTTTAAAGCCTCAACTGTCCAATGCTGTATCCCTTAAATAGGATAATTCAATTTTATCTGTGTCTTGCTAAACTCAAGACCACAGGTGAAACTCTGCAGGCACATTTCTCAAACAGTACTTATATTTGCTCATACCTGTGGAGCCCTTTTTGTACAGAAGAATTCAACATTTATGAAAATATGTACATTGTACAAGGTGTACTTGGGAGGTATAACACTACCCACAGCAGGAAGTATGCAAACCCTTTCACAGCCATAGAAATTTGAGGTCAACAAACCACACTGTAGATATTGTGACTGCTGCACACATTAGCAGAAAGGAAGCAAGTATCGATGTGAGAATATTAATAACATACATTATTTTACTTAAATACTTATGCTATATTCATTTACAGATTAACTAGGAAGGGTCGTTTTTGACATTTTAGTTGTCAAAATAATGTCTGGTGGCTTAAATGAGCTTTGCCCTATATGATACAAAAATATAACAGCACTTTGGCAAGACTAGATTTCTTCTAATATTTATGTATTTTCTTTATGTGAGAAAACAAAGCGTTAAGTGATGGCACCATGGCAACATTATTTCCACTGAGCCGTCTCTTGTGAGAAACCACCAGCATTATTAACTGTTGATGTTACTCTCCCTTGCTTTTAATTTGAATGATGACTTTTTTTTTGCACCAAAAATGTTAATCATCTGTGTGTCATGTCACAAACCTCAACCATAAAAACACTGAGGTCACAAACCTCAACCATAAAAACACTGAGGTCACAAACCTTCAAGTTACACCGGAGTCCTGAACAAAATGTACCAACCTGCTAGATGAAACAACAGGTCAGGGAAGCCACCAGCTTTAAAGTGATCCTGGTCACACAGCTTTTAGTGTAATTACATAACGCCCTATCAAAAGGGATTGCATAACCTGCATTTTATAATCTACCTAGGCTGTTGCCTGCTCAATTCAAATACACACCTACAACCAACAAGGGCAGATATTGACACCCCCCCCCCCCCCCCACTTGGTGTATTATGAACAACATCAAGCATGTGAACGTGACAATCACTGCAGAAAACATCCTTTGCACCTCCTTGCAAAAACATGTTCCCTGAGGGGAAGGCTGTCGTGCATGTACTAGGAAATGATGGCGCAGTGTGGTCAGTGGCTGAGGTTTCACGCTGTGAAGATTAAGCTCTGTGCAGCGTGGGCCTTGGGAGAGAGGTGACAACGGCTTCGGTTCCCAAGAAAAATTAATAAGCCACATTTTCCTATTTCTAACCCCATGCAGTGGGCGGAATTGCAAATAACGCTGCAATAAAGCACTGATGATCAGTATGAGTCAAAATGCATAAAAGAATCAGATCTAATGAGATGGGTGCTGGGATTTTCCCCTGCAGGCTTTCACTGTGTTTCTGAAACAAAACACAAACAAGTTTGAAAGGCAATAAAAATGTGACTATTGTTAGCCTACCCAGGCACTCACCGTTTGGTTACCTGGCAGAACTCTTCTTAAAACCGTAATTAATAGGCCAAATTAAAACGGTCAGTAGCAGGTGGAGCTTGCATAGGCTAGAGAGTTATATATAATTATCTATATAATATATAATGTATTTAATTATATATTATATAATTACATATCACACCAAGCATTTTTGGAAACGGCCCTCGACAGTAGACCGTTTTTCAAAACTGGTGTGGTGCCACTCAATCTTACTTTTTGAGTTGTAAACAAAAAAGAACAGTGTCAAGACAACATGATAAAGGCTGATAAGGGTAGAATTAGATTGTCATTTTCATACTATGTTCATGAATCATTTCAATCAATGCTGTGTGTCATACTGCAAATGCCGCATAAAGATAAAACCAACCATCACCAGAAGACGTGTCATAGTGGTACACCCCAAGTCTTTCAAGAAATCCTGGTCTGGATGCTTAGGCAAGTGGTAATAAGATATCTATAAATTCATGACATGAGGATATCAAAATGCTAAAGGAAACATGTTCTCCTGGGTGGGAGGGGTCACTGGATGGACTAACAGGCAAAGAAACAGTGGAAAAATTAAAAATCCAGCCACATTGGCGACCTTTCCAATCGCCATCTGGAGCCATGCGTAACATTTCTTCCAATGTTCACGAACGCCACCCTTGCCACATTCCCAAACACTCACTGAAGCAAAGACGATGAGGAGACCCTCCTCCAATCACACCCCCCTGCAAGGCTATAAGACCCCCTGTGACCTGCAAAACAGACTTCATGTTATTTCCTGTGCTGTGCTGACAAGTGACCTTTTCAATCTTGATACAGCTCAGCATCTCAATTGAGTGACTGCCTTCAGAAAATAAGGCGACAAGGGAACTACTCCAACACAAGGGCAAGAGATTTCCCACTCCATCAGACCTTGTTGTAAGAGAAGATCTGATGATGGCCCTCAAATAATGCGATCTCCTGCCCCCCACACCCCCATCTCAATACCCTCCCCATCCCCCCAAAACCCCACGTCTTGCCCTCTCCATCCCAGGTGTCAGCTCTGCTCTTTATCTGGGTTGCTCTTTCCAAAGGTCACTCCTGGCCTCCCGCCACAAGACACTCTTCACGTCTCTTCACAACTGGCTGCTGCCACAGAAACTTGGGAGTGCAATATGACCTACAGTAGTAAAGCCATCCAGGGTCTTAACTGACCACTTCGTTTTGTAACACAGCATAGGGCACGTGGGGGGCAAAAGTGATATGGTGGACATCTGGACTTTCAGAAATAAAGGCCTTACAATTACAAGGTCACCATGACGTATGTGTTTTAAATGAGTGCATTCAAGCCAGTTTTACAAGGGATATCTTCCTGAGCTCAGCAGGACTGAAGGAGAGGGTTGTCTAGAGTATCACACCTAGATACATGGACTGTTTGTGAGAACCTCCTCAAGCCTCATGACACCTTCACCACTCCCAGGTGTTTCTATAAACACTCCTAGTGCCCATGGAAACTACAAGCAAGCACTTCTGACAAGAACAATGATTTCACATCTGACACACAATTCAACGGGCTTGTGCATATCACAGTCTTTCATTAAACCACCATGCTGTTGCTGAGCAACCCATCTATAACACGACACCACTGTATAACCGCGAACAGTGGCAAAGCAGCTTCTCTGTGCCCAAATATGGGCAAACATGGACTACGAAGACAACTGTGGACAAATCGGCCTGTCAACCTTTGTGGGGAAATGTGCATAAAGACAGTCGGACACAAACTCATACGAGACTCCTCCCTCCCAGACAAATGACCCACATTCACAACCCAGAGGTCCGGCAAGGTCCTTTATTTCTGGCACTCCCTTTCCCAGTTCACGGGATCGCAGACTCTCTGGTCGGTCGTCAGTCAGCCTGCCACAATCACCTTTTGTCCTCCAGCACTGCGGGCATGCGGCCTGGGGATGCACAGCGGTGGACTGGAGTCACAAAGTTTCCCGCATTCCTGACTTGCATGGTGGCGCGAAACTGTCTGTGCCTGTCTGAGCACAGAGCACAGAGCAAACCTGCATCACCTACCCCTTTTTGTCCTGCCTGCCTTGCCTGCCTTGTTGGCAGAGGATTGGGGAGGGTGCCAAACTTTACCAGCCCTGAGCCTGTCTGTATCCCACTGCACCGAGGTGTTCGCTGACTCCACTGAATTGTGTGTATGTGTGTAAGTGTGTGTGTGTGTGTGTGTGTGTGTGTGTGTGTGTGTGTGTGCGTAGGAGGAAAACACAGGGAGGGGCTGGCTAAGGGCTCCTGCCTCTGGCTCTATTTGTATTCCTCAGTCCAAAGATGATCCACTTAAATGTACCATTAGCTACATTAGCATACATTTCATCTTAAAGGGTTTTTTTGGTGAATCATGTGTGACTTGTTCTGCCAAAGGGGTTGCTCTTTGCTTACCTATTTTGACTGCTCTGAGTAGGATGATGAATAGTTAGTCAACATTCATAAAGCTAAGATAATGAGTTTAAGGAGATGCCTTGGGAAATCTAAATAGATGCTTAGAAAGATCTATTGCCGTTTAGGGTTTTTAAATAGCAAATAGTGATTTAAAAACAAAACTGGGGAAGATCATGGGGTAACAGAGTTACACCCCAACTACATTTTGCACATAAATGACTCTGCTACTGAACATGTTTTGCCTTCAGTATTATTCTGTGTTACATTTAAAGTACATGTCGCACACAAACTGACATACGGTTCTTTAGCATAAAAAATGGCATAGAAGTGTTACCACATGAAGAGCAGTCTACAAATTTGTAATTTTTGAACTGTATGTATTAAGCATGTAGGCAGTGACATGAAAGATGATGAGCTTCTATTCCATATGACACCAAACCAAAATTAGTGTCCTTCTTAAATCTGTATATATCTTAAAATATAGCCCTCTAACTTCAGATTCCTCTTACCAGATCTGCTCAAAGTATTTATTTCTATTGACATTTACGGTGAGCAATATCTTGCAGTTGGCTGAGCATACAATTTGTTGTTGTTCAGGGTTCTACATCTTACACAATTTCACTTCTCCTTTGACAGTAAACTACTGAGTAGGAACTATTAAGTACTAAATACTCTCATTACCAATTGCAGTGAATGCTTTGATGTGACAGGCTAACAACCCAAGTTTGACTTTTTCCATCAAATAAACTCTCTGAAAGTACAAGCCAAACAAGATCAAAACACTACAGTTTCCTCTTTCTGTGCTTAGTTAAAAACATTGATAGGCCTGCAACATGATGTCAGTGGAAATATTTTTTTTTACCATACCAGTACCATTTTCAAGTCCTTCAAAGCAAGTTATTAGGTTTACATGAAGACAGAAATTGTGTATGAGCAACAGCCTTATCTCAGATTCCCATCTGTTGCTTCAAGACAACCAAAATGACAGATAAAACCTTGTTTCAGTCAATTCCACATTCCTTGGCAGCTTACATGCCACATTACGGCTGAGACACAGGAAGCACCACATACACATAATGCTCACTTAAAAACATAAGCTGAAATATCCTTGGCCTGAATCTGAACAAGCTTGGTGCTATGCGAGCTGTATCAATTAAATATCAGTTCTGTTGATCTGTCAGACACGTTCGAAACCAAAAGCCTTGGCTGCTGCTCCCACTTAAAGTCTGCCAGAGACAATGAAACTAATCTTACCTCTTAACCCAGATTGAGCAGCCTGAATGCCAGATCAGCACATCCTCCGCTAATGCTGGCAAAGTGGGTGATTTTGCTGAGGTTACTGCACATAATAATAGTTGCTCCAAAAAAAAAAAAAAGAGAGAGAATTTACATGCTCTCCACGATTTGTCTGTACAAGCTTTGAGACGCTTCCAAATGTCCCCTGGCTCAGCTTGCCTCTGGCCGCGGCGACTGCACCATCATCTCCATTCAGTAGGTTTGGTCTTAGCATGTGGCATGCTGCTGTGCCTTCACACAAGGTCCATGCTCATCGACGCTTGTCAGAAAGACTAGGCATCATTAGCTCTGCACCCCTCTCGCTCTCCTTCTCTGACATTGCTGGTATTCCACTTCTCCCCAGTCACTTTTTTTTGCCACCCCCACAACCTTGACCAACATACTTTTCAATCCCTTCTTCACTCTCAGACTGGAGCATTTGTCTTTATCTACCCAACAAGCGCTGTCAATACTTTTCCAAGAAGACTACTTCTCTCCGTGCTCCTCTCTATTGTGGTACAGTGCTTCTTGTCATGCAAGTGTTATACAACTGTTCTTCCACAGTCAGCGCATGGGCCTCACTTTCTTAGTATTTTCCGTGACTACTCTGTACATTCTCAACTGAATGATGTTTTTTAAGTAAATCAGATTAATTACGTCCCATCAAATGAGTTATATGTTCAAAGGATCAGTGACATATTCGTGAAGATTGCTGATTAGGACTCCAAATCCTCTCCCGCTTCTATGGAGACAACAACTTAAGAGGTACTCTTCAGGGGCCCCAGCAGGCTGTTGCCAAAATAATGGCAAACTGACAAAAAGCCCCACTGCAGAATGCAGAGTGTTTAGACCCAAATAAAAAGCAAGCATGGATAAGCAATGGCATTAACTGGCTCAAAGACAACATTTGTCTTGAAAAATAAAATCAAACCTTAACTGTTGTCTTGAAAGCTTAAACTGGCTACCCCTCCCACAGAACAACAACTTTGACCAGTGTTTGAACCAAGTAACCACCACAAGCTTTACCTATAAAATTGGAGAGTTTGATGTGCTCATACTTGCTAACCACACAGTAGCTCACAGGCCCGGTGGAAGGAAGGCACAGTTGGGCCTTACTGGCAACAAATTTCCCATCTGGATGACCAATAACTGACTAGGACTGACTAACAGGCTCAGATGTGTCTGAATCATCTCTGTCTAAATGAAACATCCTGAAAGCCATCGATTGGTTGCCAATTTGTGAGTCAGGAAAAGAAAGAGCTGAGCAGTGGTTTACTATCTGACTTGAGCATCGGTGCAAGTTATCTCATGACAGAGAGGGGGACTGGAGCTTTTTTGCTGCACGCAGAAAGAATGCTGAATTTCATTTTTTTGCTTGTGTGCTTTATTTTTAAAGCCACAGCAATTAATTACTCTAACAATAATCCTGCAACCACATTTCATGCAGGGATAACATATGGCTCCCCGCGCTTCTGGTCATGACATCCTGCCCAGGAGTAGAGGTATGGTTGAGAATAGAGCTGACATTCAGTTGGAGGCTTGGTGGCGGCTTGTTATTAAAGGTCACAAAATGCCAGAGACACAGGCACATTAAGTCACCAAAAAAAGTGACACTGGACATATCATTTATCATTGGTGAATCACTATTTGTTTTTGCAAAGGTGCCTTTGGGAAAGGTAGAATAATGTCGGCGGCGTTTCTATAAAAAGCAATTCATTTTTTAAGTCTAAATTGTCAAACACACATGATTTGATTTTCAATGACTGTGAAAACGGAGACCACCATTTCCCATCTTTACCATCTCAGTCTCTCCATCTCAGTCTCCCATCATTAGGCAAGCAGTGCACATGACAGTTTTACTCTGCACTTTTTCCATTGCCCTCACACGAGACTGTGGCCTGCACATGTCCTAACTGGCACATAGAGCCAGTCTCCCAGGGATGGTCATAAAAAGTGAAGTGAAAAAAAAAGATGTAATATCTAATTTGCTCCCTCACCTGAGTTTGATGTGCTCACAAAGCCACAGTCTATATCAATAAGAGCAGTTGTGTACACTAGGCCTATGACTAGGACATTAAACAATGCATCAAAACAGAAGGTGAATGCTGACTCCATGCTGAACTCTCTTACGTGCTACGAGTGCATTTCAGATGAGCCTGAGTAATGAGCTTATCTATGCTACTGTGTTTTCATCCCTTTCCTGACCCAAATCACGTAAGTGCACAGGGCCACTTTTCTTATCTTTGATCATGTGTTGTTACTCCCTGATAAGCACCTTTTCTCTTGCTTACATTACAGGCCATCTACGATTTCACAACAGTTTGCAATGTGTAAGCAGAGCAACTTTTTTATGAGATGGTAGTTACAGATGCAGCTATGCCATGATCAACACAATTGCTTAACACCAATTTTCTTCACCGCAGCGGTCAATTCATCTCACCCCGACACTAAACAAGGGCATTAAGTAGTGACAACAGCTGAAAGACTGTGTACAAAATCTATCCATCTCGACATAGATATATTTATAAGGTGGCCAGAAAAAGTATAAATAAGTTCCAATTTAACACCAAGGCTTACAATCCGCACACTTTACATTGTAAACACAAAAATACAACAAATTCAGAAAAAAAAACAGAAAATTACTTTTGCACTGAATTATGTAATCAGACAGTAGTCTGCTTCAATGCTAAAAAGACTACAATACCTGATACAAATGCATGACTTTTCTCACACTGAATAAAAACATCTGTAGCATTACGCACACTGTATTTGTTCCCTGCAGAGTGCTCTTGCGTGGCTGTGTTCGCGTGGAATTATCAATTCAAGCAGATACCGTCTAATTGTTTACCTCGATGCAGTCCATTAAACTAAGTGCCGTACTGAGCAATAAACATTTCAGGACTCATTAAACATTTAAGTATTATTCACACTTGTGTTCTTCACACATCACACTCCTGTGCCAAGCCAAAGAAACATTGCAGTTACTTGTGATAAAAAGCCTGATAGAGACCTTGTGGGAGTGCTCTGGACTGTAGGACAGAAGCTTGGGACACGCTAAATCTCATCTTCTGAAATCCATTCGAACTTTTATTCATTGCAACTCAAAACCAAATTGCTGTGGCTGATGAAGGCAGTTAATGGACCTGTCTGGAGCAAAATGATCCCTTGGGTAAGGGTTCATGAGCAAGGATGACAAGCCACAGCCATTGACTAAAGTGACAATAACAATGAACTTCCCTGAAGGGGACAAGAGCAACATAAGAAATTGTTAATTTGCCTAATCCTTGCTGGGTTATGTTACTCTACAGTTCAGCAACCGTAGCAGCAGCAATGATTTTGAGTAAGGGCAGGCTGGCTGACTGAAAAATAGCAAACTTACTTTTCTTGCAAGCAACTAGTCTTGGCATCAATTGTACTTTCGAATTTACTTCAGCTGTATATCATGTGCAGTAAGACAAGCCACTTTTTCCTTCACCTTCGTCCAAGGTAGGGACTGCAGTGTTGTTTCCGAAGCTGGAACACACAGTGAAAATGTAGAAGAGCTTTTACAGCAAGACAATGCCTAACATCACCTAAGGAGACGTGCCAGGATGATAGCAAGCATTGTCTGTGCCAGCTGTTTGCAAATTGTGTTTGTTAGGTGGTTAGCACCCTTGTTGCAGAGGAACAATCCTTCCTGATGCTTTAACATGCCCATGCTTTGGAACCAACAGTCTTTTTGTAATGTGGAAGTGAGGACAGAGTGCAGAGACCTCTGTGTGGCATTTCTGGACCTCACCTGTACTTTTGGTCCTATGCCACACAATGTATTACGAGGGGCTGTTCTGTTGCTTTCAAGTCCCCGACAGGATTCCAGCATTAATCAAAAGCCTATTCTAAAGGATATCTGAATGTTTTAACACAAGTAACTACAGCGTATCCTGGCAGCAATTCAAGTCAGTCATCATGGCTGGATGTAACATCGGATTGTTGGCCTTCACCATCAGTACTGGGGGCATCTGTAGGAGTTATGAGCAGTATGGAGGACATGTATATGGGTTGTTGGTGATGACAGGTTACAAATGTAGCACCCAGTCATCTCCCTTCCAAACTTTTGTGTGTGGCTCGTGCAATAACACTTACTGTACAGTGTAGCCTAAGTAGAATCACCATCAGCAAGGCTGAAAGTGAAACTTAGCAGTGGCTAAGTAATTTGTTCCACTGCAGAGAAAGTGGCTGTAGGAATAAGGCTGGTGGTACAATTCCATGTTGTTTACCCGAAGACAGGTTTCGAGTCATTGATTGTGGTGCTTGCCAGTGACCTTAACGGTATCATCAAAGCAACAAAACCAGTTTAGTAGTGGACAAAACTTAAAGGTCGTTTCCAAATAAATATTTATGGTCTCCTCAACAAGCCTCAGCAGCAGGTAAATGACCATTCAAATGTCTATTCAGCAAGGGGTGGAAACATGAACAGCAACTTTAATAAGTGACCTTGGAACCATCACAAAAAGCAAAAATGAAATCAGAATGATTCGTCACATTGATTACAGTAGGTTAGGTATGAATACACATGACCACGCTATGATGCAATATCCATCTGCAATTCTGGTGTAACAGGTTACATTTAAGTCAGAATCTTGACATAAGCCAGTGGAACTCTCAAGCCTGTTTACCCCATAGTTTTACCCCCAGAGACTAATTCAGACGCAATGTTAGGGACTAATTGACGAGGTAACTTTTGCTTTTGTTTTATCACCGAGGTCGACTTTGTGAAGAACAGGACAGTAATTAAGGTTACTGCTTAGGGTAAGGCATTATTTCACCATTTGAGGTGTATGGCAGTATAGCAGCAGATTTCGTAAGTTCGCAAGCATGCTGGCTACACGGATAACGTGTTCCAGAACTTAGCCCATGGCTTGAGTGGGCGTGGATGCACGCCAGAATATGGCAAAAACGTGCCGTTTGTTAGCTTTAAGCACACACCTGACGCATAGTTCATTGTCAAACTAATGGTAACATTAAATACACACTCTAATTCGACGTTAACGATTATTTGGTCGCCACAACAGCATACAAAATATCAAAGACAGGTTACGCGCAAAACAGAACACAGAACCAGCTATCTCAGGTGTGGCCACGGAACATGAACTCGAGCAAAGGGTTTACAAAATAGTAGCTTACCTTGTCTCAAGTTAACTGGACGTCCCCGGGGACTTAGTGAGCTTGAAAAATTAACTTCCTTGATCACTGGCTAGCTTTGTGTTCTTCCTGAATTGGAGAGCAGGTCTGAGGTAAACAGCTTCTTTGCCAGCCAGCAGTCGCTAGCTAGCCAAGCAAGCCAGCTAACGTTGCCTATTCAAATGGCATTATTGCAGGGTTTTACATGAGCTGCTGAGCAAACGATGGCTACTTCTTGGCACCATGGATGAATTCAGTTCTGAGATAAAATTGGACATTTGCGTCTCACCTAAAGAGAACAGAAACACTGTGGGTTGGCAACAGCAAACAACAGGCAGCCCGTGCTAAAGTAACAGTGAGTGAACAGTTAAGACTGAAGCTGAGTCGGCGGGCTAACTTACCGCTAACATAAGCTTGGATACCTAACGTCACCTTTCCGTCTACATAGTACTTTACAGGGATGCGTTTGTTATGAACCACTAGCCTGCTGACTGCCTAGCTTCTCAAACAGAAAGCTAACAACACAGTACCCGTTGTAGAAGACTATTCTGTAGCGTTCGGTTTAAGCCTTTGAGAAAAGGCCTCTCTCGTCAAACGAAGTGTTACTTGCAGTACTGTGTAATCAAAAGATTGGATGCATTTACCTAACCCTTGGTATCCTGCACAGGAAAAAGAATCAGCTGTTCAAAGCAACGCACTGGATAGACGCCATTTGTGTGAGATTGCTTTGGCAGGCGACTGACTGCATTTTTCAGAGGGTAGAAAGTCACTGATAAAATCTCGGATTGCGCCACTAGGTGGTCAAGAGATGTCATTTTATTTTGCTGCTGTTGATTAGTCTGTCAAAAATATTCACACATAGTTTCTCTTCTTTCGCTTTTATTTAATATATTAGCAATGTTAAGAAAAAAAATGAATGAATACATTTATGCATTTTGCATACAATATAGAAGCATGAAAATAGCATATCAACATCTGATAAATTAAAGTGAATGGTAAACAAATTACAGAGACATACGTGTAGAAAAAGTAGCTCAATAAGAATTTTAAAAAAGCTTATAAAAACCAAAGTAACATAAAAACAAAGTAGGCCTAGCACGCAAAAGACTAGTTTTCTTGAAGCATGGAATCACCACTCAAGTTTCATATCAGCTTTGCTCCATACATATTTCCCACCCCTCTTCAGAAACATCTTCTCATCGAAGCCACTGAATTGGATAGCCTCCTCGACTCCCACATCCAGAATAGACTTAGAAGGGTCTTTTCGCCCTTCTCTGCAATCCAGGAAACGCATCTGTAAAATGAAAATGAAGGAAAATGAAGGGATACCTACATGGCAGTGTTTTATACCATTTTATAATAAATAAATAAACAAATAAACAAGTAAATAAGTAAATCAATAAAATGACGCTTCCATTTTTCTGTCGTCAGACCATAAGTTTCAGAATTGGTGCATTAGCTGAGATGTGCTGTATTATGGTTTGCCACCTGATGATCATGTCACTTAGCTGAGGTGGCCTACAACCCATATGCATTCAGTCCTACGCTATCACATGTTACATGCAAATCCCCTCATCTCTGCCAATGACAATGGGGTCCAAGCATTGCAAACAGAGTATCACAACCACAGCCAGTTGACTTTATAGGTTTCACTTCAGTAAAAAAAGTTCTCCATTCGTTTTCTATGTTGTACAATGGTAAGTGGCCTCTTTGGTTTATGCCTTTTCTTTGTCTCTTTCCCTTTGTTACTTTTCTATTGCTGATAGCAGTTTAAACACAATGCACTTCTCCTAGATTTGTCCACTTGTAGATGGCAGGAAATTATTGGTAAAAGGGCCATGATGACTATGATCCACATCATTTTATTCCTCAAGATACATCTCATCTCAAGGGTGAACCATATGGAGGGCTGGACATCGTCAAGGTACAGGGCACTTGGCATATAGGGAGAGGAATATGATCTGGTGCTTGTGTTTCTTACAGCACACTTATGAGTTCCAGGCCTTTTGCCAAGCACAACCTCTGTAATCAAGCTGGCACTGTCCACCAGCTAGAGGGTGGCAGGTGCTATGTTCCGACAGCACCCTCTTGGATAACTAGTGTCTGCATAGCAAGCTTGTCCAGTGAGCATAGAAATGCTCGACAACAGCATTCTAGTCAATAGACAGCCTAGGATGTATATGCTTCAGTGATGGCTCGTGCTGACTTGCTTTCAAATAAAGTAACATCCATTTTTTAAAGATAGCCTTCTAAAAAAAGAGCAAGAAACTGTGGTTTCCATTGATCCAGTAAATGTTATTGAGGGGGTATTATTGTTTGTTATGTATTGTTAAGGACTAGGCCTGTAGCTAATGATGCAGAAACTGTTTTTTAACATGCAAGGCAATACCAGTCAGTATCCAAAAGACTAGGTAGCTTGTTTTTTAGTACACAGAAACTCATTTGAATGAGAAATCAATATGAGCCCTTTAAAATGTAAAATTCATCTTTCTCATTCACCCAACCTCGAAAGTAGTAAATATTTTTCATGCTGACAATAGCATTTTGAAAATGTCTCAGTGAGAGAAAGTTGTATTGACTGAAATGCCACTGGAATGTTTGGGAAAGTATGTACAAACTACACTTAGCAGCTGTAATTGTGCATTTACTTACATATTCATCCAGAATAAGGTAGGAATCCCTCATCTAAATAAAAAAAGCATAATTATGAATATATTTCAGCTCTTTCACATTAGATTTTTTTAATTGTATGTTTTGGCCTCAATACCCACATTACCTTGATTGTGTGGTATATTGTGTTCTAGTTTCTGTTAGTATGTGTACCTTTTCATTGGATTCTGGAACTAGGCATGTGATACTGCTGTGACGATCAAGGAAGTCCTGAAATTGTTGGTCGCTAATAACAAATCGCTCTGCTTCTCGAAGGCTGTCTTCTCCCACATTTTCCCCCTCAATCAGTAAGCATTGGAACACCTTGTTGGGACAGAAATAACAGTCACGTATTTCTTAGGCCTGTGATTATACATGGTGGAAAGTCACTGGATAGTGAAAGTGGTTCCTATTTAAGAACTATGACCTAAACATTTTTACAAAGTGTCTGACGACCCATATAAAGAAACAACAATAATCTAAAAACAGGACATATACATAACAGGATGTATATTAACATCTTGAGATGAAAGGAGGAATGAAAATACAATACCTTCCAGCGCACAGGGTTCAGCTGGGTGATGTTTTCGGTCATATCCTCATCGATGTTAAAGGTGTTGATCACCGAGTTGAGTTTGAAAGCTACCTTGTAGTCTTGACACCAGCTCCGAATTTTGAACAGGTTGTCAAGGTGGCTTTTCTGGCCCTGGGCTCGACCAATGACTTGGTTGGTGTCCTCATTGAAGCTGTCACAAGAGATGGCAAGGATGTCCAGGCACGCCCCTTCAGGGAAAAGTGTTTTATTGATCACACTCATGCTCCAATGTAGAAGAACGAAACATAAATTATATCACTTCAACATCATATAAAATAACTTTTTGGCCAACAGCACTTGGCAAAATGATATCTTGGGTCCAGTGCAATGATTGAAACTAAAGGAAACTCACGATTACTGGAAGTCAAAACTCAGTGACATTGCTATTTGTTGCATGCCGCCCCCTGCAGGTACATGCAGGAAGCACCTTACCATATTTCTTGAACCATCGTTCCTTGATCATGCTGCCGTTGCTCACGATGCTGACACTGGGAAGTTGGAGCTCCTCTTTGCAGAACCGCACCATTTCGCCCAAAAAGTCACCCCTCTCATGCAAGAAAGGCTCTCCGCCAGAAAAGTTTATTTTTTCCATTCCTATTGGGGGATGATATAAGACTAATATAAGTGGCAAGGTGATTGCATTATTATACATCACTATTACATACATTATAGATACTCACACACAACACACTTTTTATTGAATAGTTATGTCAGCCTTGAAAAAAAAAAGAAACAAAGAAGCAAAACTTTCACCTGCTTCCTTCAGAAGTTGAAGTCCTCTCTTTGCCTCTTCAATTGGCAAGACAAAAGACGTTTTTGCTGTATGGAAGCAAAAGCCGCACTTGTAATTACATTTCCTTGTGAAGTGGTAATTTACACTAGTTGGAGTTGTTACATTTTCTTTAGGTGTCCTTTCTGCGTCATTCTTGTCATTTTGCGCGACCCCAATTACGCCTGTTTGAAACGGCACTTGTTCGCGCTTACCCACCCAAAACCTCACTGTCTTTAAAATACTATCAAAGATCCAATTGACGTTGCTAATGCATAGTGTCAAAAGCATCTTTAAGAACGCGACTTGAGTTGTTAATAACATGTTTGGTAGCTGACTATTGGAATCTCGTCTGCAGAAGGGTGCGGCGCATGCAATTTTTATAGTAGATGGTAGTTTCTGTTTACAAACGTAGGAATCGAAACACATGTTGACATTGACAGCTGATTTATAGATAAATGCTGTGTCACGTTCCGCACAGACTCTAAGTTGCCTAGGTAGGAGGATGCATTATGTAATGTAGCCTACTTTCACAGTAACTTAGAAATGGAAACAGAATCACATCAAACTGATGCGACCGATGTGTGCAAGGAGAACACAAATGCTTAATATAAGATAAAACTACCTTCACCTTACATGACCTTAAGCAAACTATCCTCCTGACCACCATGAGGCTAGCCTGCTAGTATAGTTGGCAGAAGTAGCCTAAAGGTAATGGCGTGGTTGCAATAGCCTAGGCCTATTTTATTATTATAATGATGGTTATTACCACTATAATTATAATTATAATAATAAAAATAACAATAATAATAATAATTATTATAAAGTGGTAGGAGTAATAGTAGCCTGTTAGTAGTAGGGTAGTGTATAACATTCTGTTTTTGTTTGTTGTTTTTGTTGTTACAGATGAGGTTAGGTGACTCATTGGGTCGTGTCTGTCATGAACTATCAGTAAACTTAGGTAAGGACATATGGCCCAATTTGCTGACTAAGCTGTTTAGTCTACTTTCGTTTTCCTCTTTTCATCATTTGCCTAAGTTTCGTTTTTGATGAAGCCTAGGTGTCGATATGGGCAGCGCGTTTCTGTTGCGCTTCATACACTAGCTATTTTAGAATCAGTCTACTGAAATCAACAAATGATTCTCAACATGATGGCAAGACGCTTAATACCCAACCTCGGACAGTGGAGTTCACGAATTTTTGGAGTAGAGTGTGACAAAAAGAGCGCTGTCTATTTTGCCTTGCGCATGGACAGACAGGCAGATCCAAGGGGAAAGGAATTAAGACAGCTGTTCGGAGATGGAAAGGCATTCTCGTTTCACGTCCACTGTGAAGATAGAATTCAGAGATCAAAAATCTATCAGCTTCTTCAAGACAAATTATCATCCATTTCCTCAGCCGACTGTACCATCATGGAAATGTCGTCCTTCCTGCCTAATGTAAAACAATCGGCCAGTAAAGGATTTCTTTTAACATACAGTTCCGACAGCCCCATTACAGAGGAAGTGATTGAAGACCTTCAGCAAGTGGAGGCAGTGTCTGTCTGTTCCTATGTTCAAGATAGAGACGAGATATGGTGGCAGAAACACCTGTCTCAGAAAGACGGAGGTTCAGAGATGTGTTCGAATTATTGTGTCACTTTAACAGCAACACCGGAAGTTTGTCCCACAGTCTTAAACATCATAAACAACGACGTTTTCTACAGTTTCGAAGAAGCGTACAAAGTTCTGGTGGAGGTAAGATCACTAAATTGCCAGGATAGAATTGCTTGTTTTGTCACGTTGAGATGCTGTGTTGTAAACAGAGAAATGTCTCCCCCTAGTGAACATGACAGGAGTGACATGGGTAATCTTGATTGACTCCTCTACTGCCTGGCAGAAAAAATAATCAATGATTTTATGACGGGAAAACCCATTTATGTCAATTAACACCTTAGCCTATTGGCCAGTCTAATCTGTTGTGATACATCTGTAAAGTTGCACAGACAGTTTAATGATGTAACACTTTCTGTGTACAGTGCAGGAACATCATTCCTGAGTCACAGGCAGTTTTGA
The DNA here is from genome assembly GCA_030347295.1 of Setipinna tenuifilis. Classification (NCBI taxonomy): domain Eukaryota; kingdom Metazoa; phylum Chordata; class Actinopteri; order Clupeiformes; family Engraulidae; genus Setipinna; species Setipinna tenuifilis. The sequence goes on from CM059278.1 coordinate 27,217,120, forward strand.
ATCTCGTGGATCAGCGATTGGACTTGACTGAAAGAGGAAAATTCCCAGTAATTGTCATTGAAGGACTGGATGCCACAGGTACATGACCAACACTGATTAATCGCATCAGACATTTTTCTATGCGAAAGTATTCCTAGGCCAACTGTGTCAGCACTAGGGGAGAAAATTAAAAAAAATTGCCCACCTGCCACTGTGGCTGGTAAATTCTAAAATCTTTTAAACACTCAACATTTTTAACATCAAATTTTTATATTTAAGCGTTGTTGTGTACATTACAATGCCTAGAAACTTTTTCTTGTAAAATGCATGCTAATATTTTCTGACTCGGTATCATATAAGAAGACTGTTGGCTTGAAGTAAACCATCACTAGATTTGTTTTGTTGTTCTTCTAACACTAAAGGTTTCTCCAGCATTTTAAGCACAGATCATTTTTGTTGTCGACTTGTTCAGGTAAAACTACTCTGACAGAGTCTTTGACGCAGACTGTAAAAGCTGTGCTGCTCAAGTCCCCTCCAGAGAGCCTGGCTCCGCTGAGACCGCGCTTTGACTGCGAGCCCCCCCTCATCCGCAGAGCCTTCTATGCCCTGGGGAACTACATTACCGCCGGGCAGATAGCCAGGGAGTCATCAAAGGCTCCTGTCATTGTGGACAGGTAAGAAAATGTGTATATTTATGAGCAGCGTAATGCAGTTATAAGGACTGGCAGCTACAAGAAATAGCTCTGTTGCACTGAATTGACAATCAGGTACCAATGACATTGTCAGTAAGGTACTCAAGGTCAGACACAGATGGACAGGTTTTAGGTCCTTTATCAGACCATGAATGCTTCTCTAAATGAGAAGAGTGTGTTCAGTTAATAGATAACTTATTATTAGACTTACAGTAGGCAGCAGCAAGGGTAGTAACAAGGGTAGGGGTTAAAATCCAGGGATGCTAGAATGTAAAGTGACGTGTGATGTGATTATTGGGGTGGGGGGTATTTTGCCTGGACTTAATTTTTTTTAGGGGGATGGGAGAGTGTCAGGACCCCCTAACCCCCCTGCAAATTATGCCCATAGGCAGCAGCGAGCCTCTGCTGACCCTCTACCGCCACCACACCGCTGGTGGTGCTGATTCATTTCGGGTCCCTCTCACACCCACCATATTGTCCGCTCTCAGGTACTGGCACAGCACAGCAGCGTACGCCATCGCTACAGCTGTGCGCGGAGGCGTGGGAAAGCTGCCAGCCGGCGGGTCGGAGGTGTACCGCTGGCCGGAGGACCTGCTGCGGCCCAGCCTGGTCCTGCTGCTGACCGTCGACCCCGCCGAGAGGCAGAGGAGGCTGCGGGGCAGAGGCCTGGCCCAGACACAAGAGGAGGCCGAGCTGGAGGCCAACAACCTGTTCCGCCAGAAGTAGGTTGAACTCACAGACCACAGACACACAGCCAGAGTAGCATAGAAATAGAACATGGTAATAACAGAATAGCACAAAATTAAATAGATTAAAACTCTATTAATGGAAATTGGGATTCCAGCAACAAAGTACCAATGCACGAAACATATACATATACATAAAAAGTATAGAAAGTATTGCACATGTGCATACAGCACAACAAACACAGTTCAAAAAACACATATCCAGAAGTAGGTTGAACTTGCTAGACACACAGCCATAGAGATAGCCACACATGTTGATATACACACATGTACACACACATGTATACACATATGTACACACTATGAAAAATACACATAGACACAAGTGCTGCATGCAACACACCTCAGTCCAAAAACCCTATTCCAGGCCCTCGTAAGGGAGTCCCTTTAGCACACGTAATTATCAATTACTTTCTCAGGAGGAGGCTCAGAATGGGGAGGAAGAAGACATGATTAGTTGCCTCATCTGTGTGGCCCCATTAAATTGGTCAGAGTTAAGTGCTGCTGGTGTGCAAGGTCACTTTTGAGCTTAATTTAGTTCCCGGCCACTGGACGCTGTTGAAAAAGACACCCTGGCTGTCTGGCTGGCTGGCAGGGATCTGGAAGCCCACAATGGCCTGCTTAAAGCACTTTAACACCTGGCCCTGGGCCAGTGCAGATGTTTAAAACCCCAAAATTATGACCGCATATCATAGCCTGGGAAATATGCAATGCAAACAATCATGTTGTTTGTTTTTGACCATGGTGTTTCTGTAAATATCTGGAAGTGATTTGACAAAGATTTACCATACAGCCGTCAACATTCAGCTCTTTTCTTTTTTTACTAGCCCTGTTCCCAGCACAGGGAAATGAACTAAATATGCTGCGTTTGTAATTACGGCAGAGTTGTTGGTAACACATGCCACTCCTTGCCCACAGAGTCGAGGAAGCTTACAGGAGGATTGAGGACCCAGCCTGCGTCATTGTGGATGCCAGTCCCTCTCCAGACAAAGTACTCCAACAAGTGCTGCTTTTAATTAAGAACAAATGCCACTTGTAAACAAGCTCTCTCCCTCCCCTCCCCTCTGTTGTCCCTCCTTCTCGCTCTCTGTGTCTCTCTCACACCTCTTGCCGCCTCAGTTGGGGAGGAGCTCTTCCACTCAGAACCACTAGGTGGCAGTGTAGTGTTGTGGAAGCACACTGGTGTTATATTCTGAGCAGGGGCCTTTGCACTGAGAGAGGGAGAGAGTGCACAGCACAGCACAGCACACACAGAGAAGAGGGAGGTGTGCAGGGCTGTGGCCGAGGGCCAGAGCCGGAGCACGCCCATCAAGACCCAGTATCTGGACATGTCACAACACGTTCGGCTTCTCCACAGCAGCAGTCCTGATGAGATGGAGGGGGGGTTGGGGGGTTGGTTGGGGTTGGGGAGTTGGTTGGGAGTGGAGGGCGGGCGGGTGGGGGGTTATTATGGACGCCGGTATTTTCTGTCAGCAGCGATCCAGCGTGCGGCCCTCTGACTGTTTGCAGGGATGCTGCCGTTTGCCGGCGCCTTATTCCTAAACCACAGGAAACTAAAGGGCTTGGTCCGCGCGTTCATCAATCACTTATATTACATTTAAGCAGAGGAGCCCGCAGAGGGGTAGCACTGTACTTTTTCTTCCAGGCACAGAGGACAAGAACACAGCCCAAGAGCTATGGTAGCCATTTGGCAATTTCGAGTCTGAGCCGGGCATGTAATTACTTAGGGCATAGCAGTTGGTCTGCCCGGTGTTTAGGTGATGGATACATTTATAGACTTATGTGTGAAACACATTACTGCTTTTCCAGAAGTTCCAGGACTTGTTTAATAATAGATGGTGTTGATTTTTTAAACATTGCTTATAAAAATAAATATGTCGATGGTAAAACCTTTTATCATTTCTCCACCTCTTGAAAAATGGGCAGGAACACTGCCACCATCATTGCATAATAGCACATAAGAGACTTGTGCACTTTCAGAAAAATACACCCATGCTGGTTAATTCATATATGCACCACCCTCTTCCCCACACACACACATACACATGCACATACACATACACTGCACATACACACACACACATGTAGGCACACACACATGCAGTCTCACAACAGACCTCATGATTGTATAACGCATAACTCATTTATACGGCGGCTACTGTGGTAGCGCTGGTGACAGCAAGATTAATTAGACGTTTTACTAATTATGAGCTTGGCAAGGATGTGGGCCGGAGAAGACGGAGTGACCCATCTCCTAACACTGATGCATCAGCAGAGGGGAGAGCAGAGAGAGGACCTTATTCATATGGCAATTAATGGAGAACTGTAGATCACTGTCATCCCACTTTCCCCATCACTGCACTCTCAGATGGACTCCTCAGGCAATTAGCGCAATTCTTTTATTTCTCAACTGGATGCCATGCTACGTTAAAAATGTCGTCCTCGTGTTCACATGCGATTACAATTATATATGGCCGCTGCTGCAGTATGGTACAGGCGAGGGAGGGAGGGGGGAAAAATATATACATTTCACTTACTCCACATGTTTGTGTCCGAAATGTCGGGATTGAGTTGCACAGGCCCGGTCCAAATTCCGGAATGTTCTGATGTCCCGATCAATAAGGTCTGAATCCTATAAGGTCGAGCATGGATGCAGATCGGATTCCATCTGATTACTGTAAGATAGAAAAAAAAACTTTCTTGGTTTTGAGGTCTGTACTCACCAGTAGTGACTTCAATGTACAGATTTTTTACCACTTGTTTCTCACAGCCATTATTTTCCAAACCTACCATGGCTTACACAGTAGCATTTTCTCTTGTGGAAGGGAAGTTTATGTGCCTGAGAAGCAAGGAAACATGCCAATGTCGGCTTTTATATTGTTTAAGGCGATGTAATACAAGCTCAAGGCGGGTTTGAGACTTGTAAGGTCTATGATGTTAAACACACATTTAGTCCTCAGCTACATAGTCCTGTATATTTTGGCTTGAAACCCACGTGAAAATATAATACCAACTGATGCAATGCAGCATGCCTGTAGGTACCAAAGGACTTCCACATTATAAATCACAAAACCTGTATACATTGCCAAACCGTATTTAATGCACTCAAAGTTCACACGTTACTCTGACATATTCTGAGCTGCCTTTGAGTTTGTGTACCATATAGCAGGCTTGTAATTGCATATGAAAACATTGTACTTACATCATTAAAATGTCCTATTACATATAGGCTTTGAGGAAAATAAGCATGTGAAATGCAGTGAGGGTGATGCAATGAGCACTCTTTGAACTTAATTATCTTTGCTGACGTGGTAGCGCTTTGACTCCACCAGTCAGCCAGTCACAGAGACATCGCTTCAGACAAACATTTTGACATTGATGAAATAGATTCTTGGCCACTGACTAATTGTAGTTGATTGAAGTAGATTCTCTCATGTTCAGCTGTGGGGTGTGTGTGTTTGTGTGTGCTTGCAAGTGTGCATTTACAGTATGTGCATGTGTAAGTTTGTTTGTGCATGTGTGTAGGTCTGTGTAGGTGTGTGAACATATGTGTGTGTGTGTGTGTGTGTGTGTGTGTGTGTGTGTGTGTGTATGTGCATTGGGTGTGTGTGTGTGTGTGAGTATGTGAACATGTGTGGGATGTGTGTTGGGTGTATGGAGGTCCCGTTATATATGTCTGTGTGCTTCCTGTGAATGTATGAAGTGCCGAATCAAACTGATCAATGAAACCTGCTTACAGTAGGTCAACCACAACAATAGTTAACAATCACCCATACTGTACATAACCCAACTGTAAACTTTAATACACAATACTTCCAAGTATCATATTCCCACAAAAAATCAATATTTACTGTCTGTGCAGGAGAGGGTAAGTAAGTGAGAGGGTATGCGTTCCCACAGCATGCATCCTTTGATATATAGCGGACGAGAAAGCGGGGCAGAAAAACATGGCGGCTTGCGTGTTGGGCGAAAAAGAATGCAGGTCAGCAGGTTCAGGTGGAGAGAAGCTACTATATTCTTATTTTCCGCGGTAGCCCCCTTGGAGCACAGGGGGCTCACACTGGCCACTTCAATATTTCATTTACACAACAAAGAACATGATCTTGAAATAATTAAAGATCCAGGAGGGATGCTAGCGCGCTGCGGCTAAGGTCCCCTCCTAAGTAATAGATCAAATGAAAGCTGTCCCTCGGAACATGAATTATAAGTGAAGTATGGAGAGATGGAAGGGGGTAGACACATGGGCGCGTGGTGTGTGTGTGTGTGTGTGTGTGTGTGTGTGTGTGTGTGTGTGTGTGTGAGCACTCACACATTAGAGGGGGTCATGCTGAAGCCCTGGCACATACCCTTCCACAGGGCTTGTGTGAGCTGCCAGCCTAAAGCACTTCTTTGAGGGAGGCACCAGGAATTGTGTTTGGTGGTCATGGTGCTGGGTAGGGTGAGAGGGAGAGATGGAAAGAGGGAGGGAGGAGGGAGGGAAGTGTGTGTGTGTGTCTGTGTGTGTGTGTGTGTGTATGTGTGTGTGCATGTGTGCGTGTGTGTGTGTGTATGTGTGTGTGAGAGAGAGAGAGTGAGTGAGAGAGAGAGTTTGTGTGTGTTTATGTGTGTTTGTGTGTGTGTGTGTGTGTGAGAGAGAGAGAGAGAGAGAGAGAGGGAGGGAGAGAAAGTGTGTGTGGTGTGTGTGTGTGTGTGTGTGTGTGGGGTAGCCTCTCTGCGCCGCCTAGCAGACTCCACCCGCGGGTGGGCAGGCCTGGCCGTGGCACAGCCTCTGCCGCGCGGTGGGGAAGATGGCAGCTGCCAGGGATCCTATCATCTTTGTAGGGGAATGTCTCTCCCCAAGAAAAAAACAACACTCACACAAAGAGCCAAGGCAGAAAAGGCACATACTTATGTCTGTAGATGTGTATTTCTCTGTCTCTGTCTGTGTCTCTCTGTGTCTGTGTCTCTTTCTCGCGCGCGCACTCTCTCTCTCTCTCTCTGTCTCTCTGTCTCTCTGTATGTGTGAGTGGTGGTAGCAGTGGTGGTGGGTGAGGGGGATGCAGAGCAAACAAGAATTGCAAAGAAGGAGACAGAGGAAAATAACACTTTTCTTTATTTTCAATTGTTTTTTTGCTCTATGCACCTGTTGGAAACTACAAGCATACTGTTCAGTTTTGTCTAAGCATATGTATAAGTTTAGATCCAATAACCGAAATGGCTGTGGTGGATTAATGCTTAGCACTGACTTTTAGTGCTTTTAAGTATATATTTTTTCCCCTTGCTTTAATAGGGGGGCACCAGATACTCCATCTCCTGGTAACCCGCATGCTACAGCATTTTTTTAAAAGGCGAAAACCACACTGGCTGTCCCTGGCGGCAGCTGGAGATTTTACACCAGAAATTGTTAAATATTTAAACATAGTGAGAGATCTCATTAAAAACTCCACTACATCAACCAAACCTCCCCAGGACCAACATCATTCCCCTTCTCTGTCTAGCTCTTGCACTCTCTCTCTCTCTTTCACTCCCTCTCGCTCTTTCTCTCTCTATCTCTATCTTTTTCTCTCCCTAGTCATAATTCAGCCAAGTGTGACACAACACTTATTGTTTAAAGCCTCCTTGTCACACCATAAGCTCAATATATCATAATTTTCTGTGAAATGAGGCAGACTTCAACTTCGAAAATCGTATCACATATGGGAGTGATTGAGCTCTGGGACACAGAATAAGACTGACATGATGGCATGAAATATGACAGCTCAACTAGGCTAATAATTCCAAAGCATAACACCAGCAGCAAAAAAAGAAAAATCATAAATAATAATAATAAAAAAAATATATATATATATATAAACAAGACGGAGAACAAACTTTGGCTCTCTTGAGTGCTTTCTCACTCCAAAATCCTGCCAATTAATTCAGTGTATTGTTAGGGCCCCTCTATTTTTAGCCAGGCTGCCCTCTCAAATAAATTGATTTCCTGTGGTGAGCCTGGAATGTTCCTTGTGCACTGATTCCACCCCCCCACCCCCCCATCCCACACCCCCCCACATACCGTCCTCCTTCCCCAAAGGAATAAATCAAAGACCAGCCTGCCGAGCACTCTGCAGCTGCGTGTGTCTTTTTATACTTGAAAATGGTTTATTTTTGTTTTAGTGCCATTAATGCTTGGGTATGTTGTAAACTTCATCAGTGTCAAGCGCAACCAGACAGGCGAGAGAGAGTGAGAGAACCTGCCATGTCTTACGTGACTTTATTTTTCCCCCCTCTCTCCCACAGCCCCTGCCTTAAGAAAACCTGTACACACAACACAAGGTGTGTAAGTGTGTGCATGTGTTTGTCACACTTTATTTGAGTTAGCATGGTCTCTGTCACAAAATTGATGGCAAGGTCAAAACAAACTAAGGTGCTCGGATAAGGAAGGGAGGTGTATGGCAGGCATCCACGGCTACCCATAAATAAAAGTGGAGCAACTTGATTCTTGTTGCGATTGCCATGGGAGAGACGTTACTTTGATGCATGCAACCAAAGGGGGTGGGGTGGGATAAGGTGTTGGGACTCTGTTTTGCAATTGGATAGAGGAAGAATTACAAGCAGACACTAAAAAAAATGTAACAAAGACTAAGGCAGAATATGAGTCACTAAGTAGAACAAATGTTTGTTCGCTTCCTGGTTGGACCGCTTTGAAAAACAGGCAAAAGCAAGACATGGACACATTAATCAAAGCCCTTTACTTAATTATCTCAGACACCTCAGAGACACAGGAAAATAAAATAAATAAATACTACCTCTACCACTAAGTCTCAGGCTTATCAACACCACATTCCTTAACAATGCATTCAAATCTCTCTTGACCACATTCTTCATCCCGGCAGCCGCAGTGTGTTTGTGAAGACCACATTTCCATTCTTAGCTCCTCGCCACAGCGTTGTCACTGGCTTCTGAAAAACCGTAGGAGCCAAAAAGCCCCGGGGTTAAGGGGGGGAAAAAAGCGTGCGGCTCGATTCTAGTGCCTTATCTGGCCTAAGCCGCGTGAATCCCCCTACACCCATTTAGCGTGCTCGCCACGAGGTGCTCCCACACAAGACCCTGGCCCTACGCCTGCTTTGCAGTCCTCTCTCGACTCCCGCTGAAATATTGAGTTTATGACTGTTCATCTCAATAATCAGCTAGGCGCAGCCAGCAGCCAGCAGCCTTCACAGTGACAGCCTAACAGGAAAGCCGGCTCAGCTCACACGCTCTCTGCAGATTTTCCTCGCCCTCTCCCACAGGCACCTGAGAACTGGATCCTGTGTGTTTGCGTGCGTGTATGTGTGTGTGTATGTGTGTATGTGTATGCGTGTGTGTGTGTGTGTGTGTGTGTGTGTGTGTGTGTGTGTGTATATGTGTGTGTCTGTTTCTCTCTGTGTGTGAATGTCTATTTCTCTCTGTTTCTGTCTGTTTTTGTTCTCACTTTTCTTTCTCACTCTTATTGTTTCTCTCTCTCTATCTATCTTTCTTTCTGTCTTTCTCTCTCTTTCTCATTCTCCTTCTCTCTGCTTCTCTTTGTCTGTACTATACCTCGCTGGAATGTCCCCCTGAGCTCAACATGTCTCCACTGTGCACACTAAGCGTCAGGCTTTTCAGGTGGAAATAGCAGCTAGAGATGACCTCTGGAAAAACACCTCCTAAAATGCTCTTGTTTTGGAGCATTTTTTTTTCTTTCATCGTAACATGCCATCATGTTTTCACGTGCAGCAAATTCCAAACTGCAATCCCGCAGTGACAAACCAGAATTGGAGTGCAGTCACATTACAGAAAAAAAAGACAGTCAAAATGCCCATCCCATCTACTTTCATGCATGTCAGAATGCTGGACTGACGGGCTGACTCCCCGATGAGTCCAAACGATCATAACACAAGAGATTAGGATTTCGTCTGGGCTCTCTACCTTGAATAAAGACCTGCGTTCTCAGCATGTGCTCATGTGTCTGGGAGGATGTGTGCAGTGTGCTAAGAGACTACTCTGGAGAAGGCTCTGTCAGCGCTGACAGGATTTTGACAGACTTTTCAAAAACAAACAGAAGAACCCAGTTATAAATATATAAACTTCTTCAAGTTTATGCCAAAACATTTTATTTATTAATTTATAATCCCTCCCTTTCTTTCATGTCCTGCCTATCATGAGAGGTGTGTGAAAAAAGCTAGCCTTGCTGTCGAGCTGAGGGTTTTATACACCACCGTCCAGTCAAGTCTTTTGACAGAGGCATAACCTTCAGGTTTCTCCTTCGGGGATGGGGCTGGCAAAAAAGAAACGGGATAAGATTACCACCCTCTTCAGCCCACAGGTTACGAGCCACAGTCGAGGGAGAAGCCATAACTCAGCTATCGCGGTCAATGTCGATAACATCCCTCCTGCTTGTTTGCTCTCAGAGCCAACGCTTGCAAACGGGAAAAGGCAAAACAAATCATAGTAAGGAAATGGACACTGCTGTTACATGGGTGGAGGTGGAGCACACACGCCACTGGCACCATGTCCGACGTCAATTATCCCTGTGGCTTTCTGTCACGTAGACCACTTTCTGTTCTTGCACTGACCACTGTGGGAGTTCCTCTAGTGCTCTCTCTCTGTCTCTCTCTCTGTCTCTCTCTCTCTCTCTTAGAATCTGACACGGCGCTCTGGGCCCACAGACAGCGACATGTGAGCTCGTGAAAGTGTCAGCGAGGCCGGGCCGGCCAAAAGGGAGTGGATTTACAGCTGGCTGCTGCAAGCGAGATGCAGACAGACCGTTGCGTTGGAGGAGGAGGTGGAGGTGGTGGTGGTGGTGGAGGAGGAGGAGAAGAAGGTGGTGTTAGTGGTGAAAGGAGGAGGTGGAGGTGGGAGAGGAGGAGAAGTGGAGGTGGAGGGGAGTGCTGCACTGTGTGCTGCGCCTCCAGCATCCTTCATTCTGACCTTCAGCTCCTCCAGCGGACGAGCGAGCCTGCCTGCCTGGCCCAGAACTTTTGGAGCAGGCGCGCTCCGTTAACGCCGACAGCTGGGGAAATCATCCAGGGACAAGCGAGAAAAGGAACGAGGAGAAGAGAGAGGGGTGAAAAAAAAAGACACACTCACTCCGATGAGAGCTAGACCTGCCACCTACTCCACCCTCTGACTGCATATTCCCCTATAACATAACTAACATGCGTTTTGCATCACTGAAGTGAGAATATGGAACATGTGATGCAGAGGTTTGACAAAGCAATATGTAGTCACGCAATCTAACATTGCGGGAGCCGTGAACGCAAATGCATCAAATTACATTACATGTCATCTACCGTGTAGCTCCACAATGCACATGCAAAATGTCAATCTATTCTAGTGGTAAATTATATTTCGAAGAGGAACTAGGGGCTGTACTAACCAACCAGAGACTGAGCAGGAGTGTCTGCATGCTGTTACTTCTCATATATTTCAGTGCTTCCCATCAACATGGTGTCTCCAGGAGGCACGGTTGCCTCGTGAAATGTGGCGCGTCAGCTTTAAGGCACCATGAGCCTCTGCAGTTGTGTTACTGTGTGTAATCCAGTTCAGTGGAGCTGGCAGCCACTGATATTACAGGATGTGGCTGTCTCTCTGTTTCTCTCTCTCTCTCCCTCTCTCTCTCCCCTTTCCCTCTCTCTCTCTCTCTCTCTCTCTGTCTCTCTCTACCCCTCAAGGAGTGACTCATCTCATGCGGGCGGGTTACTTTAGACGCTCAGGGTCTCCACAAAGTCTGCACGGCCCAGCATACAGTAATCAGATAAGATAATGCTGAGGGAGCAGTGACTGTGTGTACATATGCATGTGTGTGTGTGTGTGTGTGTGTGTGTGTGTGTGTGTGTGTGTGTGTGTGTGTGTGCGCGCTGTGCACCACTCACCACTTGGGATGGTGTGTAAGTGTGTGCATGTGTGTTTGTGTGTGTCTCGGTGCCCCCCAGTGACACCTCAGCATTTAGAGTGCATTTGGGCCGGATACACACACACACACACAGACACACACCCACACAGACACAGACACATACACACACAGCGGATGTTTGTATCCCCACTCAGGCACAGTGGATCATTCAGGCAAATTATCGGAACCGTTTAATTGGCCAGGAACTGGGCCTCACTGGAGGTTCATGGGGAGGCTACAGCGGTCGCGCACATTTTAGCAGCTCATATTTCACTGCAGTCTGCTAACTGTCTGCCTGGCAACCTGACACGAGGGCTCAACCTACTCTTTCTCCTTTTCCTCTTTTTCTTATTCTCTTCTTATTCTTCCTCTTCTTATTCTTTTTCTTTTCTCCTTCTTCTTATTCTTTTTCTTCTTCTTCTTCTACTTGCTTTATTTTTTTCCCCTTCCATACTGCACCAGCACCCACATACACTAACAGATTTCCACTAGGCTTCATAACTGTGCTAATTGCATTACACAGTTAACGTAACTGACTTATTAATGTTTCACTTTCATGAATCAGGGTTTTTTTTTTTTTTTGGCTGAGCGCAGCTAACTCAAAGAAGCATGTCTTACACACACACATGCCCACACGCTTGCATGCGTGCATGGAGAGCAGCACCACTTTCATCAGTGAATCAGTCTAATCATGATGTAAGCGCTACAACAGTAAAAGGCTTTGGGTTTAAGCCTTTAATTTAATGTTTTGATGATCGTTGGAGGAGGAAAAAACAGCCAACAAGCACACATACACCACTTTACTATGCTGTTGTACTTTTGAACGAGTTTTCACCAAACACGGGCGCAGCACAGGGGGAGGCCAGGGTTAGACATGTAACCTCACCCTCTTACTGGTGAATGGAGAATCTGAAGGCCCCAGGGTGCTTGGAAGCCGACAGTTTTCATCTACCTTAAAAAACAGGAGGAGCTACCCCCCCTGGGCACAACTTTCCCTCTCTCTCTTTCTCTTTTCTCTTGCTCTCTCTCTCTCCCTCTCTTCTTCTATCTGTCTTTTCCTCCAGAGTGATGTCCTGCACTCCTCTCCAAATAAACAGCTCTGGGAAACTCAAACCTGTGGGGGGCCAGCCAAGCTTCAACACCTCCTGCTACCCCCCCCCCCCCCCCCCCCCCCCCCCCCCCGCCCAACCGATCCACCCCCCAGTCTAATATCGTTTTTTCCTTGTCTTTCTCAGTCTTTCTCTCTCTCTCTTTTTCTCTCTCTCTCTCCCTCTCTCTTTCCCTCTGTCTCTCTCTCTCTCTCTCTGTCTCTTTCTCTATATCTCTCTTTCCCCTTTTAACTTTCATCAAACGTGTTTAAGTTCTGATATCAGATATCGGCCACAGCTCACGCTGCCCTCCTCTAGCTGGCATTCTCCCGAGCCGCTACCTGATCTCCCAGCCTTCCTCGGGCCTGTCGGAGGGACTGGAGGGATAAACTGTGTGATTAAGCAAACCCAGTTTGAGCAGGGAAGCAGGGGAGCAGATGTTCTCATTAAAAATGCAGGGGAATGAGACTTCTTTCAGCCAGACACTGTCCTGTGGTTTAATGCTTTCATTTTCGCTGGAGAAAGCTGCCCCGGAGCCAATTCGCAATGGCTAGTCCTTCTCGCAATAGGTGCAACCAAGAAAATAAATGATTGGAAACACGCTCTCATAACCGTAAGGCTGACTTTGTCCTCAAGCAGAGTGCACACACACCCGCACACTCCCCTACCCCCCCTTAAAAAACGGCTTAAGATAACTTGAGGTTGTTATTGTTGCCTCTATTTTGAGATGCATTGCTTTTTAATGGTCCAAAATAATCTGATCTTTTAAAAATGCATGCAGCAGAAACAAAATGAAACAAACAAAATTGTTTGGAATGTCTTGGGCGAGCAGCTATATGTGCATTTTTTAGGAGTGCTGGTTTGGCGTGAGGCAAATGAATCACAAAACAGAAAATCCCCATGTGCCCACTCTCCTATGCCTAGTGAACTGTGCAGGGGAGAGGAGGGGAGGGGAGGGTAGCGGAGAGGGTAGGGGAGAGAAAACTCACTGGCACTTATTAAAACCTGAGGTATCCATCACTGGCTTGTGTAAACCTCCACAGACAAACCGCCAAGGAACAAAGTCATAGCCAAAGCAAGGAGCAGTGCGAGATAAGCCCGCAGCATTAAATATTGTCAACACAGGATACAGTTCTACCCATAATGCCTCAGATTTGGGGAGTTAGAGGGATTTGGGTGGTGAATGTACCCTCTCTGGTTTTCCTCAAGTAGATTTGGAAGCTAGGGGTGTGGGGGTGAGCACTCAGTTTGCATGCGCTTGCGTGCATGTGTGTGTTATGTGTGTATATGTATGTGTGTGCATGTCAGGTGGGGGCCAGTGTTAAGGTTACTGATGGATTGCAATCCTCACCTCCAAAGTCTGACCCCATTACCTGCCCCGTGCCTCCCACCCAGCCCCACACCACAACCTCCCCGAGTTCTGCCCCAACCCGTGCCGCCACTCTTTATCTTCCTGCTTCATGCAAAGGTGGACACACACACACACACACACACACACACACACACACACACACACGCGCGCGCACACACACACACACAGGAGACCTGATTTAATAGGACAGGCATGCCAGAATGGGAGTCCCTCTCCACCGGTGGCCTAGTACACAGGGGCCTCAAATGTAATGGGGGAACACTTAGTGACAGAGCAGCCCTTTATTTTCTGCTTAGTCTATACATCTAGAGTACATGTGTGCGTTGAGATAATGGTCAGTGGCATGACTGCTGTGGTTTGTGTTTTCTTTTGTTTTTAAATCACCAGCATGACCTCTCTCATGAGTGGGTTAAAAAAGCAGACCTACGGTCCAGCAGTTAACCTGAATATCCTCCTCCTGCATGTTTCAAGACAGACCAAGGCATTACATCAGCCTCTGGGCGTGCATTTGTTTTTTTTTATGAATTTGAGAGGCACTCTGCCAAAAAAAAAAAAAAGAATAGAAATCCACCCCCCGTACCCCCCCACCAAAAAAAAAAAAAAGTGATTATGAATGCATCTCTGGGATCCCGAGTAATGATCACATCCAATCAGGGCAAAGTGTGTCCCATCGCGGCGCCATAAACTGATTCATGAAATATTCCCAGAGGCTTGCTCTCTATGAGCCTTTGTAATGATTTAGTGCCGCAATATCAGGTAGAAAAAAACCCATCACCAAACATTTTACATAATTCACTATATTGCTGTTAAAATGGTGTTGATGTCAGTGGTGAGATTATTGGAGAGAGGACAGTTAATTACCTTCACCCCTTTGCGGCAGTATCTGTTGCGCCGCAACATAACTCTCCATTGTGCATATAAAGTCCATAAAACAAATGGCTGTTGTGAGGAACAGATTGTGTTGTTAAACCAAATGTTGTTTGTAACACTCAGAGGCAAGCAGAATTTCAACATAAAAAGTGCAATAACCTGCATGTTACAAAGATTTATGCGTGCCTGTCTTTTCACTCTGTGCCACATTCTCGATATTGCCAGGTTGTAAATTCAAAGAATGTCTTTTGAAGCCACAAAAACATTACTTTCCATATGCACACTCACAACCGTGCCTCCCCCCTTTCTCGCCGCTCGTGTCGTGTCGTCTGTGCGCCAAGCCGGAGTGGCCATTTTCTGCAGCTGACACACCTGGAAGTGACGGCGATTTTGGTATCGAACGATGCCCTTCTCGGGAAATTCAGCCCGAGAATGAGCCTATTAAAAAAGCAGCCTCGGGGGGGTTCCAACCTGGAGAAATACTAATACGGGATGTGACACAGCATGCGAAAAAGGAAAAGAGAAAGAGAAACAATCAATGGCAAATGTGTTATATGACTTGATAAGTTCAATTGCCGGTGTGTGAATGCTGCGGTATTGAATTGCTAGCTTTTGTTTGTAGCGCACAAAAGCTATCTTGAAGACAGATCGAGCACACAGTGAGAGGGGATGCAATAGCAGATGTGATGAAAGGCTTGACAGATGTGATTCATTTTTATGCATGTTTGTAATGGTGGATGTTGGTCCCGGGACGTGCTGGGGCATGTCTCCAGCAGGCCTATAATTGTCCATCCATCATTTGGATGTGACCATTCTATCACCAGACTGTGTTCCGTAGCTCCGCATTCTATTCTATGAAATGACTGGGAGGCTATGTGACACAATCCCACCCCACCCACCTCCCCCAACTTTTCGCTCTCTAAAAATAAAAATACAACAACAACAGGCAAACAAACAATTTTTCATCAGATTTTTGAAGAAGGCATCACAAATCTACAGTATCATTCACTCTTTCATCATAATGTTAGGACTAGGGGAAAAAACTAGGACTAGGGCAGTTTACAAGTGGGGAAGGGGGAAAAAGGCAACTACTATACCCTGCGCTACTTTTCCCCCTGCAGTAGATGCTGATGTGAAACTCTTTGGAGATGACATCAGTGATGTTGCTCAGCGGTGTGCTGGAAGGGTCCAGTAGTAGGAGAGTTGCACATGTTTTCTTCTGTTTTCGCCAAGGTCACTCCTGTGCTTTTGCAGGAGTCATGAGCTGGGGATTGTGGGTAGCCGGCTGAGTCGACTGGATGGCTTGTCCTCCCAGGACTTGGCTTTTGCCCAGCAGTAAGGGGGGGGGGGGGTGAAACAGAGAGAGGAAGAGAGAGAGAGAGAGAGAGAGAGAGTGCTCGAGCATCAATGACCCTACAGCCTCTCACTGTGCCGCAAGTTTTTCTCTCCTCTTCCCTTCTTCTTCCCTCTCTACTTTTTTTTCTTTGACAGACAGCACAGTCCACAGCAGAAAAAGAAAAACAGACACCATGGATGGAATGGAAATAGTTGGGGGGTGACTTCACCTTTGCGTTCCACGCTCGCACCTCAGACCCCCATTCCGTTTTATAAACCCGGGCACACACACGCATAATCGGAGCTCCACGGCACAGGTCAGGCAGCTGGCCGGTATTAAATTGGATCCCTGGGTCCCCCACTGTTCCTGGGAGTTAAATCCATAATAAAAGCATCTCTCAGCCGCCCCCCCAAAACCAGTGGGAGGGTGTGGAGCGGGGCCAAGGAAAGCAACCGTGTGCCAGCCACACCCCTGGAGCACAGCATCTGCTTACGGTCTTTACCTTAGGGCCCTGTGAGCACGCCAGTATACCCCCCCTCTCCACCCCCCCGCCCACCCCACCTCACCATTGGCAGCACATGCATAGCATCCGCGCATGTGTGCTTCCGCACCGCAAACGCTTGCATCTGTGCCGTGCACATGTCGTTAAAGTTAATTAAACAGATCTGGAATCACATGCATCACCGTTTGAACCTCGAGGACAACACCGAGCGCTTTCCTTGAGCTCCGCTCCGAGTCGCTCGCATTACAGCCGGCACCGTTTTGGGCTAAAATCGGAGATTTCCTCCCATCTCATTCAATTTATGTCAAGCATTATACCAGGATTGGGAGACTCCTGCGCCGAGCCAGCTCTGATCTGGACACAAAGCCAGCAGCAGTGTGTGTGTGTGTGTGTGTGTGTGTGTGGGCAGCTGTGGGTTTTATGAGCTCGGCTAGTTTTATCATGCTATCCGGCCACACTGGGCTCCAGCACATGAAGTCATCAGATCCATCCTTAGAAGTGCACAGAAGGATGACGCTCCTGCGGAGTGTGCTTGCGTGTGCGTTGGTCTTATTTGGTCTTATTTGGCCTTGCCCAAAATGATTCGCTTCATGTCTGTGTGATATAACAACATAATAACTGATATTTTTAGATAAACATACTGTATGACAAGATGTCTACACATTTCACATTTAGAGAAATATCCCAGGTAATTTCCAAAAAGGAAGTGGCTGGCTGCTGGATGGATGTAGATTAAATGGTGTCTTAGGTTTTTTTTGACAGTTCACTGACAGGATGACATTATTTGTTTCATCCACTGCCATCATCCACTACCATTTGCAGTTTGGCTGGTCTCCTGCAACATAATGTGGTTGAGTTATTTTACGAGTGTAGTATCCCATTCGTTTTGTAGCCTGTTATATTTGCCAAGTCTAGGCCGGCCTGTGTTGATGTAACTTACAGTCAAAGTCTGCACTGCTCGAGTCAGTTAGTGGATCATTGCTACGGCTATAAAATATTACAGTATTTCTACTTGGACCGGCAACCCGCGAATTACATCAATCCTAGGCAGAAGTAGAACAGGGGAAGGATGAAAGGATGGAATATTAATTATGTCTCCTCCGAGATGTCCATTCAGTCTTATATTTGGATCAGGACATTAGACCCGAGACCACTGTCCCAGCAATACTGTGTTTCCGAAATCAAACCTGATATATTCTGTGCCATATGCTGTCATATAACACCAGATTGAACATACAGTGCTCAGACATGCAGTCTCTTTTTCCAGCATGTGTGTGGGTACTAGGCACGCATTTTCTCCAGGATCTGCTGCAAAAAAACACTGCAATGCAGAAAGCTAATTGCAGAGATAGACATGAGAGACGTCCTGATCTGGGAAACACAACAAAATTAAACGATTAGTCAAATGAAGTGACAGAATAATAATTTTCTGCCCTCTGGCCACTAAAGCTGTGGGGGGCAGGTGAGTGGAGAGGTGCTGGGCTTAAGTGCTGGCCTGCCCCCCCCCCTCTCAGGCCAGCCGTGAGCTTGCTGGATAATAGCAGAGGCCTTAATAACTTTGTTTTGCTTGTTCCTCTGATTGTTTCCTCACAAAGCTAATTAAGTATGTGTGCCTGGGGGAGCATCTTCATTTCCCTCCCCTCCGCCCGCCACACTCCCTCTCTCTCTCTCTCTCTCTCTCTCTCTCTCTCTCTCTCTCGCTCTCTCTCTCTCACTCTCTGTTTCTCTCTCTTTCTCCCTTCCACTCCTCATCCCTGTCATCTGGAAATTGATGGAGGGCCGCGGATTGTCTGCTCAGTCCCAAGGTGCCTTTCCCTTCACCGTGTGCAGACATCGCCTGGATTCCTCCTCGCCCCTGGTTGATTACGATAAATCAATTTGAGGGGTCAAACGTGACGGCTCGGGGTGGAGCAAAGGGGTTTGTTGGGGGGAGTGGGGGGGTGAGTGGTGTTGAGGTGGGATGGTGGAGGCGGAGGAGGTGGGAAGTCATCTCCGCTGCTGCCGCCGTGGCCAAGCTGGCGGGGGGAGCGTTGGCAGGACCTCAGTGACCTCCCCAGAGCAGTTTTCTCCGTTTCCACAGCCAGACGTTCATTGCGAGGCCATGAAGCCATGTCTCCGAAGCTAGGCCTTGTTTTTTATATATGTATCACTGTACATATTGCATATGCTCGCTTTATGGCACCACGTGCGGTGTTAACAGCATGGTGGGGGGGTTACTGTGAAGGTGAGAGGCAAAGGCAGGGAGTGAGGCTCCAAGAGCAAACAGCTATGATACCATTCTTTTAACATGAGGTAATGTCAGAGATTTAATCAATGGCTGGAGGAACGAGAGGCAAAATCAATACGACCCAAGCTTGTTTGCCTACACGCTTTGAAGGTGAATCATGGCCTTGCTACATAAATTGGACTAATTGAAGTGCACACTCTAAAACAAGCTTTTAAAAACCTTGTCCGGCTCCGTGTGGAACATGCCTAGGTAATTGATTCACATGGCACAAGAGCAGAAAGGGAATTTGAAATGAAGAGCCACACAAATCTTCCTTTGATAGAAGGAAAGCAAGTTTACATGTTATTTTCACATCAGTTACACATCCGTGTGTTGAACACTGTAGGATAGCAGAGACCACAATCTTACCTAGTGCATTCCGCACCAGTCTAATTACAACCAGGTAATCACACACATTATAAAACGGTAATGTAATGCAGTCTAGTGGGTGTCTGACACTGTCTGTAAACAATTCTGAGATGAGGAATGGCTTGTGATTAATAAAGGGTTGAGTTAAGACGGGAGGATGGTAGACTATAACTCAAGGGTGACCATGACCGTAAATGTAGTGCGGCGAATGCATGCGACGGTGATGCATTGGAGCCACTGCATAGGTGAACTTGAAATGTATTGCATACATTAGCGGATGCATGATGTCTGGGCCATACATCACATGTCAACAGCATTACACATAGCCAGTCATCAAGCAGTGGCGGTACATAACACCAAATGGCACTTCTCGAACAATCATTTTTCTTTAAATTGCACCCTGATAGCAGTTTCTCTCTTAAGTGCTTGCATGCAGTTGACATACAGCAGGGTAATTCCGAGGTAATTTCAGAGCTACCTCCCCCAAACCGTGCAAATACTTGACACTAAGCCGGCTCGCCACTCGTTCTGCTCACTGCAGCTAAGTAATTGGCATTCGTTTCATAGAAAATGCTAATTAGACAAATCTAACCTATCAATCAGTGCAAATCACTCTCTAATGCACATATCTGTCAGGATGTGGCAAAAACCTATTTACTGAGCCAGCCGGACCATGCACACTCCAACCAGACCTCATTGGATTGGGTCTCGGGGGGCCAGAGGGAAGCCCCAGAGCATCAGAGTCTTAGTCTCCTGCTCCAGCTTAATTAATAAGTTTTGCCATAATGGCCAGAACAACAATGGGGTTTAACCCTGTTAACTAGGTGGCGTGTAGTGTTTGGGGGGCTCCGTGATGGAGGTTCTAGCCAGGAATTAAAAGATCTGTGCGTGGGATTGCCTCGCTGCACCAGGAAGGAGATTTGAGCCCAAATGAAATGATTGTATCAGATAGAAATCAATGGCAATCCATGCCTCCCTTAATCTGACCGTAGCTCCCAGATCACTCCCTGATGCAGGCAATCTCTCAGCCATCATTACGACACGCGGATCGATTCCACACTTCACAGCCAGGGCCCCCTCTGCTCTCTGGGCAGCAGACAAGGGGAGGTGAAAGGCCCGCATCACTGGAGGAGCCTTCGGGAGCCTGACAAGATACAGAGTTGTTTGTTAGGGGTAATTAACAGGAAAATGTGGCAGGGCCAGTAGTAAACCAAAGTAACGATGGCATAGATCTCGGGAGAGTGCAGGCAGTGCATAGGCAAGGATGATCAGAGGACTGTGTAATACAGTCAGCATGCAACATCTCACTGCTGAGACGCTCGGTCCCTTACCTCATTATGGCATTAAGTCAAACACTGAAGCCTTTGGTCATTTTCGAAGCAAATGTCTCATTAGACCGTTTTTAATCTTCTGGAGTGACATCTTTCCATAGATATTATGCAAAACATGCCACTGCTAAAAAAACATTCATCACTTAAAGTACCTGTGAATAGATGCAAAAACAACAAAAGGTATCCCGGAAGGTTGTTAAATCCCTGAAAACAACAAATTGGAATGGTAGGGGTAAATATTTTCGCAGACAAAAGAAAACTGCTGCAGGTGGAATGAATCGCTCAATACCGTGCCTCGGTGCAAACACTAATTGTAATCATCACTAATCTCAGATCCTGTTAGTCTCTTTCCCAATGCACACATCAACTTAGCTCCTAAAGCCGCGATTCAGATTTCCCACCTCCGTCAAAGTCTGCTTTTGCTCCCCTGACCGATGCGCAGTCTCTCTCACTGGGGCCGGTTTGGATTCGTGTTAAACAAGTAATTAATTTCGTACATCAATATTCTTCTCATGAGCGGCAAGCACGTCGAGCAATTGGCAAAGGAAAGTGACGCTGAGAACTAGTAGGGGAGCCATGGTGGAAGGCTGCAGGTCTTCTGTAAGTAACCTCCATGCTCTTGTTTATCTCTGCCTCCAACCCCTCCCAAACACCCCCCACCCCCACCTCCCCCATCCCCTCCCCGCTTCAGACGCCCGACGGCATCGAGGACGAGGAACCTCTCCTCGCAATTAAAGGCTGCAGACGAGCCTCGTAATTACGCCTGCATAATGCTGCTGTCACAAAACTCGTTTTTGCCCCGTGGTCATAAAAAAAATGCACTAAAGAATATTTAGAGATAAATTATTCAAAGTGATTGCTCGCTCTAAATTATTCATGCAGAACGAAGAAGATTTGCATCACACGCAGTAAATATTATTAATCTTGCCAATTACAGAATTCACACTCTTCCATATCCATCAAATGATATTCTAAAGTGTGAGCCATTTATGGTCTTCAATGTTTAAATGTTTTGATGTAAATGTGAGCTTGTGAACAAAAAGGAGAACATTAACTACCTTGGTATGAGGTACTGCCAGTAAAAGATTTTCTCAGAAAGTCTCCCCTGCCAAACAAGCTTATCACATACCCAGTAGTTCTTTTTCTGCCTTTTTCTCTGTCTTTGCCTCCCTTTCTCTCTCTCTCTCTCTCTCTCTCTCTCTCTCTCTCTCTCCCCACTCTCTCTCTCTGTCTGTCTTCTGACATTTTCAAAGCTTTTCACTGTAACTCTTAGCTGTCTTTGGTGCAGTAATCTATCAAAGGCCCCGAGTCCATCCCTGCGTTGCTTGTAGTTAAGTGTATATAGAGTCTGGCCTTGAAAGAAA
This sequence comes from Setipinna tenuifilis, assembly GCA_030347295.1. Classification (NCBI taxonomy): domain Eukaryota; kingdom Metazoa; phylum Chordata; class Actinopteri; order Clupeiformes; family Engraulidae; genus Setipinna; species Setipinna tenuifilis. The sequence goes on from CM059278.1 coordinate 27,238,909, forward strand.
AGGGAAAAAAAACTACAGTAAGTCTTGGAGAGAGGGCCAGCGAGCAGCAGGAGATCAGTCCCCTTAGAATAGCAGGACTTCCAGCATCTGGCATTCACAGCAAACTGATTATCTATTCTCTCCTGAGTGTGCTGGTTCCCTTTGTTGGGGAATGAATAGTAGCATGCTGTCAGTCCATGACACATTGTCATGCTTTAGGCTGAAGTGCTATGAAATGCTTAATTAGTATGGATCCCACTGCTGACGAGCAGATAGAGGGAGAAGCAGACAAATAAGAAGGAGAGAGAGAGAGAGAAAATAGAAAACTACTTTTGAGTAAACACCTCAGTAAACTGACTTGAAGACAAGCTAGACACACTGGTTCTATTGTGCCGCCTCCATTTTCCCATTTTATTCCTCAGTTGGACATTTTTTTTTTCGCCATTTAGTCAGAGTGTGGATAACAGTCCCTGCCACATTCAGCTGGTGCTCCGTGTTACACACAAAATACCTTGTTAGTCTACCCGCACCTGCTACCTTCCTGGTGTGCTCTCCTCCTCTCTCGGAGAATAAACAAGAATAGCACTGGGCTAATTACACTGGCAAATCTGCCTCGTTATCACATCTCACTGTCTCTGACTGCGCACAACAGATAGCTTCCCTTCTCCTGCTGGCTTGCACTGTTTTGGCGTGGATACACCACTCCTGAAAGAAAGGCAGTGCGCGTGGTCTGTCCAGGCCCACAGAAAAGCCCTCGGCTGGGATGGCGTGTCCACTCCCCCTTAAGAGTGAGTGTTAGCGAGAGAGATGGACGTCAGGAGTTTGCCCTCATTAATGACTCCAATGTGTCAGCAACAACTTGAACTAAATAGGATTATCGAAGTGGTGTCACTCGCAGCCTTAGTGGTCACACACACACAAAGCACTATCCTCACCATCCACCCTGATGCACCATGGGTTTTGTCAGTCACGCAATTTCACAACTTTGGTCTACAGGGCCGAGGCCACTCCATTCAGCACTACTTTGCTTTTACTGTGATTAAAAAGTGTCTCATCCTTTAAGAGGTGGCTTAACTGTAATGCGATTACAGTTTGCATCAAGGGTTAATGTGTGTCATACACTTCGTATGGGTCAACATTTTTCCCGTATGCTTGTATCATACCAAGACCTACATGTGTATCATAAGAACATAGCTGGCCCTTTTGACAAAACTACATGGGAAAATATCATCAGCAAGTCACTTTTACTTGGCTTAGAGGTGCACTGCACTATTTTATACATGGTAACATACACAACAGAGGAAAATATGTGTTGTGTGGCAATGTTAATATTCTAAACGAGTCAAAATCAAAAATGGTAAGTACGCTGACAAGAATGAAGTATTGCGGCACATGTAAGCTTAGTTAATCAAACGGAGTCAGTAATGCTGTTTTGTGAATATCGTTCAGGAGATTGTCATATCATTAGCAAAAGTGCTACAAGGATCAATGGTGCACGTATATGGATGCACAGCATTGGTATGTGTCCCATGTTCCACATTCTGGAGTTCACGGGTCCGGCGCAAACAAATAAATCATTGCCTCTGGACATATTAATCAAAGTGTCCAGCTGCTCCTGTGCCTGGTTACACCACACCAGTGTCAGCTGGCTTTGTGTAAAACTACCCGCCTGTTCCTTCCCCAAAGCACCGCAGGTAGTGACTGCACGTCACGCACAGCCCAAAGGAGTGGCGCAGCGATGGGCCCTATCAGACACCTGTGCTGTCGGATCAGCTGTTTGGCCAGCCTCGCCCGCTCTCTTGGCGTCGCCTTCCGACTATCAGCGGCAGGAAGTAAAATGGATCGCTGCGTTGCTCTTTCTCGAGCAACTCCTTCTCCTTCGCTAATATCTCACGGCCCTTCTCTTTGCCATGAGCTGGTTCCCACTCCCTAGCACTGGGGCAGTTGAGGCATCATTAGCCATAAGAGAGGTGCTTTGTTCAGATTTATGGCTCTGTGGCTCATATAACGGCACTGTTTGCATACCTGTGAACAGCAGCAGCACAAAATTGTTTGAAAGGAACTGGATCCTTTACGTCCCTTTCAAACGTAACACAGTTACATAAAACCCTGGCCACAGAGCTTGTGCCTGAATAATGATAGGAAAGGGTAGGAGAGGAGAGCTCTGTGATTTGTTTACAGCCCGAGGTGTTCATCTTGAATGGGGAGAGGAAGTTCCGCTCTTTTAGTGGGAAAGAGAGAGTGAGGGAGGCTTTGAGCTCCTTTTCCCCCACCCTTGCCCCAAGTGTAATCTCACGCTTGTACGGTAGGTCAGTGTGTAGGAGGGATGGTGTCAACAGGATGGGCGTTGCACATGTGACACACCTGTCACCTGCATGGCCCCCGGCCCCCACACGGAGCACTCCAGGTAATGGCAACACGCCCCTTATTGGGACAGGGGGGCCCCTAACTAATCAGATTTCCCCTGGCGCTAACTTGGGTGATCACCTCCCCCACCCCCTCTACCCCCACCCTCTACTCTTTCCTCCACCTTCTCATCCCAGCTCTGCCTCTCTCTCTCTCCCTCCCTCTGAGGGGGTCTGCAGAGGGGGGGAAATCACAGTTTGCCAGCGCTAATCTCATAAACGTGCCTCTCGCCACCACACCCTCCCACCCCCCCCACCCTCCCCCCCCTACCCCCAAGATGCCGGCACATGCAATAAAATCACTTACATAAACTTCTCCGTGGAGACGGCGAGCTGATAAAACAGCTGACATATTAAAAGTTCCACTCCCGGATTCTCCGGGTGTGCCGGTGATTTCCTAAAGGAGCGCTTTATTCGCTTTCTTTATCGCACGCGCTGTCCCACTGTCTGAAGGGCACTTTTAATATGAGTGTTCTGAGCACTGTGGTGTAATGAGAGTTGATGGTGCATTCATGGAGATGGGCCGTATCCGCTCACCTTTGCACTGGATCCAGGTGCTTGGGGGACAAAATAGAAGAAGAAAAAAAAGGACTTGATATGTCATGGGACGAGAAGGAGAAAAAAAAGCAGTGAAGGTGAAGTTAAGCACCCAAGAAATCTGCTCCTGGTTTCCTGTGGGTGACTTGCATTAACAACAAACAAACACCCGTGGGTGGGTGCGGAACTCAGATGCGATACGACAAAGTTAATGCTGAGGCTTTAAATGCAAAATTAAAAAAAACAAATCGGCGGAAGGGAGGGCATCTCTGCCAAAAAAAAAAAAAACCTTCAACAAACAAATCGATGCATCCCGTGGGGGCCATAACATAAACATGGCCGCCCAGTCTCGTAATTTACTGAGCTTGTTTTGTCTGCTGCAAAAACCCCCACAAGAGAGTGCCTGCAGACAGCCAGTGCAGTGCTGCTGCTGCCACTAGATGCTACTACTAGATGCTACTGCTAGATGCTACCGCTACTGGGCGTCTATACCGTGGGGCTGATTAGGCAGTCTTGCACGTAGTCCCGGCGCATTACGCATTCCTCCCCACGCCTCCTACCTGCCCCCCCCCACCACCACCTCCACCCCCCACCAACCCCACCCCACCCCAACTCCCCCTCTTTATGAGGGATCTTATGATGTGCCATCATTCACGTCGGCATGTCATTCTTCTCCTGAATGGGATCATAATCAGCTCAGCTTTGCTTTTAATAGCGAAAGTGACAATATGCTAATACCTGGCGGCTTGCGCGGCTCAATTTGACACTTCTGTGATTCTGGGTTTAGCGGCGGCAGATGTGCCCAGCCGAGCGGAACCGAAGCTCGGGCCGCGTAACAGGCTTACTCATTAATGAGACGGTGACAAACCACAAGCGCTCCAATTAATGGCACTGAATGAACCCTTTTTAAAAAAAAAAGAGGGGGGAAAAGATGAAGAATCTGACTGTCCCAAGAAAAAGGGGGGTTGTAACGGGCTAATGTATTCACGCGCGCAGAGGCTAACGCACAGCAGGGTTTTTTTCTTTCGTGGACGACGGTAATGTATTCATACAGGTTGCGGTGTTTGTGATTAAGGTGAGATGACGGGGGCGTCACTCTCACTTTTGGTGATGAAAATTTACATTGTTAAAGAGAGTCGGCCGGATGAAACATTTGTAGTGGAGGTCTGATTTGCATTCATTTGGGCTAGCGATATTACGGCACAAGAGCCGAACCATCAGCATACAGGTGGTGTTGCGGAGATGAACTCGAAAAGCCCCATCCTAATTAAATGTTTAAGAAAAGTTTTTCCCCCAACAAGTTTTCGTCTAGATGACTTATTATACGTGGCAGGCAGACGTAGTCGTGGCCGCTATGCTAACGATCTCATTCCTCTTCGCCGTTTTTGAAAAGGTCTACCTTAAACTTGCTTCAAGAATATAGCGTTGAACAAAATGTCCTCACCAGAGAGGGTTGGGGCAAGGAGAGAGAAAGAAAGAGCTAGACAGAGAGAGAGAGAGAGAGAGAGAGAGAGCAGGAGAGATGGTGACGGGGCAAAGAGAGAGAGAGAAAGAGAGAGAGCGAGCGAGAATAAGAGAGAGCAAGAGAGATGGAGAGAGAGAGAGAGAGAGAGCAAGAGAAGAGAGACCAGACAGACACAGGTCAAATGGAGTGGCTCGCTGCCTCTGTGGCGGCCATTTTGGCTCGGTTAGATCTCCCACCTCTCGGCGTGTCATTTTCCACTCATTAGAGCTGTGCTGTAGCGTCGGCGGGAGCCTTGGGTTCACCAGCGATGACCTCCCCATGTGTGATAGCACCTCTTCCTCCGCCACCACCTCACCTCTGCAGGTTAGTGTCTATCAAGTGGCAGATGTGCTCTATCGAGTTACTGCCAGGGGACAGGCCAGGTCACCGTGGGGGCCCCCTCTCTTCCTCTCTGTGCCCCCCCCCCTTTATTCTTCAGTCCTTTTATATCCTCCACCAGACCACCAGAGCAACCCCCCCCCCCCCCCCACCACCACCACCCACCACCACCACCACCCCCACACACACCCTTGTATCTCCTTCTAGTATGTTCTGCAGGGGAAGGAGATGGTGTGCATGTTTGTGTGTGTGTGTGCTCATGTGTGTGTGTGTGCTCATGTGTGTGTGTGTGTGTGTGTGTGTGTGTGTGTGTGCTTGTGTGTGTGTGTGTGTGTGTGTGTGTGCGTGTGTGTGTGTCAATGTGTGTGTGTGTGTGCTCATGTGTGTGTGTTTATGTGTGTGATTGAAGCAGTGGAGGCGGAGTACTGTTCCAGAATGGGGAATGTATGTGTGGAATTATCAGCACAGAACAGCCAGAGGCATGAGTGGGTTATGTGCAGGGGTGGCCATCTCAGCAGCAGCAGCAGCAGCAGCAGCAGCAGTGGTAGTGGTGCTAAGTATGGAGGGCCCCTCTGCCGGATGCATTGATCGCGCTCCCTCCCTGGGCCCTCGCTGTTGCTCGGCTCCTCCAGCAAAATGCCAGTAATTGATCTTGCGGTACCCGAGCGTGTTCCCCAGCGTGCTCATGCTGTGGGGATCTTTGGCTGCTAATGCTCACCTTGCTCTCTGCTGCACTTCCTGCTACGCTAACCCCTCGGCCTCAAATGGGTTGCTTCCACGGGCAGAGCAGTGGGCAGTGTACCAAGCCTTTAGAAAGCAGCTACGATCCATTCTTCACCCTTATACACTCCCCATCACCCCACTCACTCACTCTCTCACACACACAGACACACACACACACACACACACACACACACACACACACACACACACACACACACACACACACACACACCACTCACCACCACCATTCTCCTTTTCTTTTGCATTATCGACAGTGCCTATGGCGAGCCTGATGTAAAATCATTCCCTTCCTGGGTTGACTTCAGTGAGGAAGCGAGCCCTGTGATCAAATGCACTTCAGATCCATGCAGATGAAGGTAAATCACCTTGCTCCCAATTTGTTGTAATGCCCTGCTGTGATCAATGGTCCTGTGTAAGAAAAGGAATAAGGAAAAGGGGTGGGTGGCGGTGGGGGGGCTCTCGCCGTGTCCTTAAGGCTGCCATTTCACTTCCTTTTCTCTGAACAAAGAAGAGAGAAACTAACAAAAGCTGCCAGGTGAAAAGAGAAAAGCTGCTACGCTTGAGATTCGTCTCAAGCAAGCTTGCAAAATGACATTTCTTTTCACCATTCTCTTTTTCTCCCTCTTTCTCCCTCAAGGTTCATCAGTGCATTTGCATTCTTTCTTCTCATCGTTTGTATAGTATATCTGCAGTTCGCAGCGCCCTGGGCTTTGCCAAATTACAAGCTTCATTTGCCAGGCTAATTAATGGTTCATAGCACCCGCTTGAATTTTACTGCTCCAGCCTTACCCTGCCAAGTCAAACAGGGGCGAGACCTCACAGATAACTGTAAACTTGTAACTTGCCCATGGAACCTGACCCGCTGGAAAACAGACCTAGAGTTACAGGGGAACCTGTTTAGTAAAAGCTCCTTTCATGCAGCCTCATTCGCTCCTGTCCTCTCACTGCTTCTATTTCCTTCCTGTTTTGACAGTGTGCTCGATAGTTCACCCAACAAGCTGCTGCTGACGTGTATCTCAAAAGGCAGGAAAGTTAGACGGGCATTACAAGACAATTTACAACCGTATTTTCACATTTTGTCAGGTCACGTCTCTCTTTTGTACAGTGATTTGATTTGAAAATAGTAGAGTGCATATGGTTTGGGTTCATGCTGTGGAGAACATGTCATGTCTTCAGAGCCAGAGTAATACATTATGGTATTGTCATAAAATGTATGTGTTTTTTCAACTTAATATCTGACAAGGGGGGAAAGGAAACATGAGGTGGAGCCAAAATGGGACCCGCAAGAGGCGAAGGAAAAGAGACCGCGCTGTCTAGTACTCTGTCATCAGCAATCAGTGTGTCTTCTGGGAGTCTGATATTTATACTGACATGCCCCTGCATTGCTGAATCTGCCTGGCAACTGGGGCGAGTGGAGGTTCCAATCCAGGAAGCACCAATTGCTACACGTGGCAACCGGTCCTCTCTTTTTAGCAAAGGAGGGTGAGGCGCTGGAAGTTGTCAGAGGGGACCTCTTCTCAAAAGCACTGCACTCGATGTTCCGTTCTTGCATCATATCTCCATGACAAGGGTCTGTTGTCTCGCCCCAACTGTCTGGGGTCTACCACACTGGCTACGTGTGACTCTGACTACAAAATTAGCTGTATTTTACCATTTTTGTTTCCACCCTCCATTACACTACAGGCGCTATCGTTGCAACATATTTTTAAACTCTGATGTATCCAAAGCACATAAATCTTCCTAATTATACAACAACAACAGAGAAAGAGAGAGAGGGAGAGAGGAAAAAAAAACACGCCCTTCGGTTTCAATGCACCAGGACCTCCTCAGTAATGTTTCATTTTCAGGTCCTGTGTGAATTGAGCTGCCAGAGGATTTGCCTAAAAAAGGCTTTCTTTTATATTTGCTGTAAAGCGTACCATGTGCCATGGAAGATCAGTTCCTTCCCCTTTCCACTGGTAAATGTTCAACTTTAACTGCCCTCACAACTGCCTCAACTACCGCCTCACTGGCTTCATATTTGATTAAGCCTTATAAAACTCAGTGGAGTCAGTAATTGATCTGATTGACTGCTTCCCTGGTAAACAATGTACTTCCCCCGTGCCATATTGTCAAAACAAGGTGTCAGACTTCAAGTGCACTATTATTTTGATGACTGCGTTTGAACCTGCATGAACCGAACAACAACAACAGCACAAGCACACACAATCAGCTTATAAAAAGCGTGTGCTTACACCATTCCACAATGTCACTGACTTACTGTAGATTGCCTTTGATTGTTGTCCCAAAAAGAAAATAATACTTGAAAATGTTCAAAAACAAAAGCCTTTTTGTCAGCTTTCAAAGCTCTCCTTTTGTAAATTCCTGGCCTTTCTCACGGGATTGGCTTTTTGTTGGAGGTGGTATCAGTGTATCAATCAAAGAACTCTTAAATAAGACACAGAGGGATGCAAAGGAAGCAGTGTTCTTAATTGATCAATGGCTTGTTCAAGGAATTAAAAGGCAGGCCGGTCTCATTAGCTCAATTGTACAGCATCTTTGACTCTTCCACCTTTAGGTGGAAAACTGCCGGAGGCCATATCCCCTCCCCTCCACCCAACACCACCCCATACCCCCCCATCACCCCAATGTGTCCACCCCCTCACTAGAAAAAAGACAACTTGGAATTGAAATGATTCTGGGCTTTAGTGAATTTATTTGGTCTGTCATCCCTTCAAAGCACAGTCAGGCAGGGATGGATCTTGTTTCTTGCTACAGTGGGCTGATACTGTGTTCAAAGTGAAGGAATCCCCCCTTTTCCTCTGAACAATGCCGACTTTTGAGGACTTAGTATGAGGCTGATCCTCTAATACCCCGAATATGATACAATTGTGGCCTATAAAAATATAAAAAAAGACTTTCAACAAGAAGCGTCATATTCTCCTAAGAGGGTGGCCATTAGCACTCCAAGACTGGACCCGGTTTAACTTGTCAGACGACTTCAAAGCTGCAAGCGCTGCCCCCCCCCCCCCTCGCAATCCTCCCCTTCTGATGGAGAATTATTGATTGTGTGTTAAAATATCTTGAGGCGCTGGTGTATAACACTGGGGTTTAAATCCAGCCCTAACGTGCAGCACATGCATAATTTATTTGGTTCCCATCAGAAAGGTAGCAACCTGGGCAAACAGCAAGCTGCTCTTTTCAACAATCCTGTTGAAAGTTTCGGCAGTGGAGCACAAACTCCAGGTTCACCGAAGGGCTTGGGGGTTGTTTTTTTGGAGGCGAGCAACAAAGGTAATTATCTGTTTGTGTGTGTGTGTGTGTGTGTGTGTGTGGTGTGTGTGTGTGCGGTTGTGAGTTTGGAAAAAAACATGCCTTACTTTTTTGCCGAATGAGCCCTCTGATCCAACAACAAAGGGGGAGAGAAGTACAGATCAAACCCATCTGAGAGAGAAAGATGATTGAAAATAATAATAAAAAAATCTTGTACAGACCTGCATGTCTTTGTGAGTGTGTGTGTCTGAGTATGTGTGCGTGTGTCTGTGTCTGCCTCTCTGTTGACCTAGTGATTAATACAGCAGGTCTCTCACATTAAAATCCAGACAAGCAGTATAAATGAGAGGGGTTGAAGGTCAGACCGTAAGAGCTGCAGTAATTTGCACTCTCAGACTCATTTTCTTTCCCCGGCCGCTGGTGTGAAAATGCTTATTTGTTTAGCAATTCAAATATTGATCCGTCTGCTTTCCGTGCGAATGGTTTGTGTGCAGACGTCGGGGCACATACAGTGCTTTTCAATCCAATCAGAATAAATATATTCTAACGATGCACCGCAGAGGCTTTAAAGCACACCAAAACACACACGCACACCGAAAAAAAAAAAAAAAACATATACACACACACACACACACACACACAACACTTCACTGCTGTGAGCTTCTGACAATTAACACTTGTAAGACACTCTTTGTAGGGTTTTGAGGCAACGGGGGCTTTGCGATGCCGAACAATCAGTGTCAGTGGCCACACGGACAGCATGGGCACGACATAATGAGACAGTTCCAGCCGGCGTCTGGAGCTCCCCCCCCACCCCCTCTCTCTCTTTCTCTCTCCCTCTCTCTCTCCCTCTTTCTTTCTCTCTCTGTCTCTCTCCCTCTTTCTCTCTCTCTTACCCTCTGTCTCCCTCTTTCCATCTTTCTCTCTCAGTCTGTTTTTATCTCTCTCTCTCAGTCTGTTTCTTTCTCTCTCTCCGAGTCTCTCTTTCTCTCTCTCTCTCTCTCTCGCTCTCTCTCTCTCTCCCAACACATCGTCCTCATCATATCAAGCTCATAACAGGTGGAGAAACGAGCCGGGTGCCGACTTGCTCATTTGGCCGAGTGCGTGTTTCCACAGGGGGTGAGGTGCGGTAGGGTGGTGTGTGTGTGTGTGTGTGTGTGTGTGTGTGGGTGTGTTGGGAGGGGGGGGTTGAGTTGCGGCAAGTGTGACAGCGCCTGTCCTCATTACCGGCGGAGTCGCACCTGAGAGATGAGATGCATCCCGACGGCCCGGCTCTGGATCTCACCTCTATTATCACCAGCAGGGGGTTGCCACAGTCCGATTACAGATAGGGCGGGAAGCAAGGGTGGGTTGGTAAGTGGGTGGAGGAGGGCGGATGGAGGAGGAGAAGGGGGCGGGTGGTGGGGTGGGTAGAGGATGGGGAGGTCTGCTGCCTCCCTCTGGGGTGCAGCAGCCAGTGGTGGGCTCAATAATGGGGGTCTGGGCCACCCTTGAAACCCTTTGCTCAACCAGTGTGGCTTGGCATAATCGATACCACCTGATGAGGTGTCGGAGTTCCTCTGATGTACATCAAAATGGACTATGTTTTTTTTTTCTCCTTTTCCCCCCTGCCAAACCACAATCGATGGAAAGTGTGTGTGAAACTAATTGGGCAAAATTGTGGGGCATTTATTGATTAATCAGGTAGAAAAATGGGAACATCGTCCCGGCGCAGGGTCCTCATTCTGTCGACGTGTGAGGTCAACCGTGTGCTCTGCTTTGATTGGCAAAAACAGGAAGGAGGCAAAAAAAAATATGACACCAGATCTGTAGAACATTAAACATCATTATATTTTAAAGGCGCAGCATGGTGAAAAAAAAAAAAAAAGAAGCATGGTAAGGAACAATGTGTCCCAGGAGACAGTTGCATAGATCACAGTGTAATTGTATGCTGTAGTCCCGCTGTGGTGCTGCCTTCCCATGCTACTAGATGAGTACCAGGCCCCAGCGGTGGGTGTCGGAGCCCCACAGCGAGAACACACTGGCAGGCAGACCCACGACCTGCTTCTCCAGCCCTTGGTGGTGGTGTTGATTCATTCCACAACCATTTGACCCCATGTCTCAGGACTGGATGTGCCTTGTTCCTCCATGAGCCTTATAAAGGCAAGACTGGTGAGACCATAATCCAGATTCCTGCAGCAATTCCTCCCTCGGGAAGCTTGTATAATGCCACTTAAGGTTTATTTCTTCTGCACCACCGTGGCAATCGGCTGGGCCGCAGCCCCCTTGAGAGAGGTGAGGGAGCCGGCGGAGAGTCCCAGCAACGGGCAGCAATTGGATGGAAACGGCAGAGAGGCCAGAACGAGATTCCGATGTCCGTGCAAATGTGCTTCACATCAGGAAGCGTTCACATTTTCCTGCCCTCCGAGCGCTTTTACAGCACTACGTAAAAATAACAAGATTAATGAGATTGTGAATACTTCACCCACCCCTACTCCACCCCACTCCACCCCACCCCTTCCTCGTCTCCTGCCCCTGCCCAATTTGCTCTTACTTTGCAAGGCATGCAGGGGAATTCTCTCGCACGCAGGATGAGAACTATTAGGAAGGCCCTTCACATGTGTCCTCGCCATTCTTCAGACAGCCATCCTGGGCCAGCAAGCAGTGCACAACCCATGCGAAAAAAATAAAATAAAATTCAGACACAGAATTTGCTGCATTGTCTGGAGGCTGAGGCACAAGATTGAAATCTGAAGTGGGATTAATCGTCCATAAATGTCCAGTTCTTCTGGCAAATGGAGTGGTGAGCTTCTTAAAGGTGGTTCAGGTTCACCCAAGATGCTAGAGTTGGAGTGCCTCGCTTGGCCCCCTGAATGCAATTTGCTTAAGAAGAACTTGGCGGCAAGGCAGCTGTGCATGAGTGTGTGTGTGTGTGAGTGTGTGTGTGTGTGTGTGTGTGTGTGTGTGTGTGTGTGTGAGAGTGTGTGTGAGTATGCATGCTTATATGTGTGTGTAGGTGTGTGTGTGTCTGTCTGTGGAGGCTACAGTGGGGAGCTATATTGTATATTGGCAGTGGAGAGGCCTCCACTGATTGCCTGGCATGAGTCAGTGGGGAGGCCGGCCGGAGGGCTGATTTTTCCAACCTCCTCCTCCACTCAATCGACTGGCAACGGTGGGAGCGCCGTGGCGCGCTATCATATTATGCAGAGTGGGTTTCCTCCGGGTCTCGTTGTGCCGACCCCACTGGGCCACACTTCCCATACAAATGAGTCTTAAAAGCCTGGAAGGATGCTTCGGCTGAATCAGGCCATAGGCTGACGAGGTATCCAGACCACTCACAGTTGACTCCAGTTGCCGCATGGACTGTTCCCAGGCCTGATGGTCTGCGCTCCTCGTGTGCTGCTGCTGCTGTGGCGTGATAGGTAGTTTGTCTTTGTGGCCAGACAAGCAACACAAGATGGGAAGTCATAAATTCAACATGCTGCACTGTTGCTGTGGCTAGACGGAAACATTTATTTTTTTTAGAATTGTCAAGTGTGCAATTAGCGTTCATACGTGCATTAACTGACTGTAAATTCTTCAAAAACTTGAATTAAAAAACACATAATTCTCCTTGATGGAGTGTGTGTTTACAATAAAAGCATGTGAATATAAATAAATAAGAAAACAGGCATACATGAGAGACTTGAAACCAATGGGGGAGACAGGTTACTAATTTGTAGTAGCGTTCTTAGCACAACAGGCGTTTCATATGCAGACAGGAACATTCATTTCTGCCAGGTTCCATTCATCTCGGGAATATAAATATAGCTAATAAGTTATGACTCAAATTATAATTACCCATTTGTCCTCAGAGAAATCGCTTTTGAGAGGACACCCAGGGATTGAGAGGAACGTCGGAAATCTTTCTGTAGTGTTTCTTTGTTTTTTTTTTTGTTGATAACACCTTCCCCACACATCTCAGTAGTGCCGTGCACAATTCTTTATTTCAGTCCGATTACATCATAAATTATAGCAGCTCAGACTGTGGTAACACACGTATCATCTGGAGATTCATCTCTTCTCTGAATGAGGCACAGTGTATTAATGATCAAATAATAAGCACTTCAGTCATACTATAGACCAGCACTAGTTTTCATGCCAGGTGTTACCAGAGATTTAGAGTTTATTCGCATTAACTTTTGACACTGTGGTAAAACTACATAGTGACTTTTGAAAATATAAAAATTATGGTTCATTTGATGACACTATCACTAATTTGTAATTCAGCGCACTACATATAAAGGCTGTTGCCGACAAATATCCGCAACTTCTAACCACTTCCCAGCTTTGCTTGGAGAAGTGTCTTACTGGATGGAACCGTAAGTCAAATCCCCTTGTTCTGGTCACTTACGCTGTCATGCCTGTTTGACAGGTAACCGGCAACAGTGTGGCTCCAACAAATCTCTGCGCACAGGGGGAAAAAAGCAGGTTCTTGGAGACAGCGGGGATATAGAGGGAGAGGAGGACTTGAGACAGACCTGGTTTTACAACCTGTTTGGGATTTGGCTAGTGCACCGTGACTAACACCTCTGCTGTAGCACATATGCTCCTGAATTTTAAGTCTGGCTTTCTGCAGGAGGTGCGGGTTAGAAGGAGCAGAGAACAAATACCATCTGTTATAAACAAACACAAAAACACACAAGCAATGGCCCTCATTTGGAGACGGGAAAAGGTTGAAAAAAAATAAAAATAAAAAAAAGTTCCCAACTAAAAGAAATGAACGCACGTCATAACGTGCGACTCCAGACGGCCAATTATATTTTATTCTGGCACTTAAAGTTTGTGTAGGAGTGCAGGATATTGCCCATAATGTATACACGAGCAGCCTGCAGCAGCAGGCCCAGGCGCCTAAACTGGCCCCAAGGGGGTCCTGCGAGTGCTAGGAGAGAAAGGTACCCCTCTCTCACCAGAGACTGCCACCTGCGTGCGTCTGCTCAATTGTGTGCCAATTACTCACCGACAGACAGACAGCGAGAAGAGCTGACAGCCTCTCATCGTTTGGCAGATGCCAAACACAAATGCCCCTGTGCATGCACCACATCAACACCGTGTTAAGATGCGGCCATGCCTGACAGCTTGCCTGGAACTGAGCCAGGAGGGAGAGGAGTCACGGCAGGAGGCAAGGAAGAGAGAGAAAGAGAGAGAGAGAGAGAGAGGGAGAGGGAGAGAGAAGGAGAGAGAGAAAGAGAGAGAGAAGGAGAGAAAGAGAGAGAGGTGGGAGGAGGTGGAGATGGAGAAGAAAACAAACTCATTTATGTGTCTGGCCAAAAAAAAGTGTATCAAACTTCAAAACTACTTGGTGTTTATAGTGGAGGCAGTGTGTTTAGAATTTCTAGGAGTTTTGTTGACGATGGGAATGCAGTAGCCAGCAGCGCTCCTGTTATTACGCCTTAGGTGGGAATGTCCGAGTTGAGATACTTCTGTGCATTTTTATTTTTTAATAACCCATACTTGCCAATTAGTTGCCACAGCACTTTAGCCAGCAGGTACTGAGAGCCAATTAATGATATCAGCTGCCTCCCTGCATGGGTAAATACATGTGGTATTTCTGCGTATTTGAACCTCAGTTTGGTTCAAACCTCAAAGTGACTGGAGAAAACTGAGATCTGAGCAAATTGGTTCACCCTTGTCATGAAAAAAAACTTAAAGGCTGAGTAAAAAAAGGAAATTTGCTAATTATTTTGTCAAGATTTACACTCACAAGGGCGCTGAGGAAAACTCACACTTACTTATAGCAACTGAAAATGTACTTTTAATTGTATCCAAAGTCCAAACTTTTTTTAGTCTGAATATATTCATACTTGCATTCGTGATTGCCGAGGTGCCACTCTGTCGGGATGTGAAACTCACCATGGCATGGAGGAACAAACATCGATGGATGCAACATCAGAGTCAAGCCGTTGCTACGCTCACAGGATTCTTGTCGGGTAATAGCTAGAGTGCCCAGCGAGAGGGATTCAGGGTTACTGAGGCATTGTTAAGCGATCCCAATGCAGTCATCCAGCTTTGACAGTAATCTTAGAGGGAGTTATGCATGTCAGATAATCACAGATCTTCAAAAAAAAAAGATGGAAAAAAAGACGAGAAGAAAAGCCAATTAAAGTGAGCCCTTGAGTGACTCAAAGACACACACACACACAAGCCTCTGTCAGATTGCAGGAATGTTTAAGTGTTCCTCTTATTACATGGTGTGACAGTTAGCCTACATCATTTATTTACGAGTCCACAACTAGCACGGGCCTCAGTCTTTGTGTGTGTGTCAGTTTGATCACCCAAGGTTCCTGCACCAGTTGCGTGACTGTGTCACACTATACTGTGGGTGCCCCAGGGTCCTTTTCTAAAAGACACAAACACACACACACACACACACACACACACACACACACACACACACACACACACACACACGCACATAAAAAAGGCCCATGCCAGGTCTTAAATCTCAGGTGAGCTGAAGAGAAATCGCCCCCGGTCCTCCAGAGGCTGACCACTGATGCAGGCATATCGTTCACCCCTGTCTCCCTGGGTAATCAGATGGCCAGGACTGTCACTGGCAATTACAGTGCTGTCCTTCAGCATGTGTGTGCGGACGGGCATGGCTGCCATATGAAACCAGGAGAGTCCGAGGGCTAAAGACTAGAGGGTTAGCTTGTCAGGGTGAAGTGTTGCTGATGTGAGACGTGTTTACTTTGGCTTAATTAACAGACAGCAGTTAAGATGGCCGTGCCGCTGTGATGGGCTTTTCAAAGGCGAAGCAGAAAGATAGATTGTGTGTTGATAGGCAATGGTGTAATGGAAATAAGGGTTGGGGAAACTATGCATATCCATTAGTGACTGTTAAAATGCAAGTTAACACTGTTTGGCAATTTAAAAATGTTAACGCCATTTATATGTGTTTACACTCCAGTACACCACTGCTGATAGCATAGGTAAAATAATATTTTTCTTCAAAACCTTTTGAATTACTTTTGAAAAAGCTCTCTGAAAACATTTTCTATGAAGTCTTATTGTTGACCAGGAAGTCTATGCCTTATTGAATCTTCACATTATTACAAGTCCATCTCTAAGCAAGAGAATTAACTTTGTATTTGTGAGGCTCAATCTCAACAGATTTGAGTTGATGATGGGAGTACTTCTTTTCCTACTTTGGAGAATGGGTACTTAGCCTCTAATGGAGGCCTTAGTGCGTCTAATGCGAGGTGCACCCTAACCAATTTATTCAATTCAGCCCTATCAATTAATGCGAGACACCATTACAGCAATCTATATATGCAAATGGGGTAAACAATACACATAATTATAGATAAGTTAAAATAATAACTTTCTTAACATAATTACAGTGATGATTCAAGTCATTGCGCAGACAAATTTCATTAATGAAGTGAAGGCTAAAATTGGCCGACTCCTCAGCACTTGGCAGTTGGGATTACCCCACACCATATGACAATTATTTTCACATGCAAATGGGGGAGATAAGAGATCTCTCAACTCCCTGAGAGCAACAAAGGCAAATAAAGAAAGTCACTGAGCCTGAAACAATGATGTTGACTATTAGAGAATATGGTGTTGTCTGGGACGGAAGTTGCAAATGTCTGCATTAAATTACATTTTAATCTGCTTGGGTCTCAAAACACATAGTAAAAACACTGTAGACAAGACAAAATGGGGAATTGGCTCTGCGAAGAAACCACGATGCATTGAACCTTGGCCAGTTTCCCCTGGTTAAATGAAAATAATATGGATCAAACGGATCCAAAACCAAAGCTTTTAAAGAAGGGTGTGCCCTCTCTCAGATAAGCAAAGCATCCTGTTTACCTCCCCTGCATCCTCCGCTATTGAATTTTAGCATTTTATGCCCGCAGTAAGATCACCACGGCACATACAGTACAGCATAAACAACAAAGGACACCGAAAATCCATAGTCCTGCTGTAACAAATGTACAGAGCTGACATTTCCCACACGCGCTGGTGTTATGTTATAGATAGTGGATGTGCGGACTTGGGGCCGCCGCGTATGTGGCTGTGCCTGCGTTGCTGGGTGTCGGATTGCAGGCCGGGTCTCGACGGAGCTCTGGAGCCGATAGCCCTTATCTCATCTTCAACAGAAGTTATGGGCCTGCCGGTATGCCTTTCAGTCTCCACGGCTCTCTAACAATTGTTCCGTCTGGGTGAGTGGTCTCCAAGGGCTCAATTTAGACTGTGGATGGTCACCCCACCATAGATTAATAGCACCTATCTGGGAGATTCACTGGGACGTTGTGCAGCATTGCTCAGCAGACTGTGTTAAAGGCCCTGAAAAACAAACTGATGTGCATATAATAGTTATACGATTGGATGCACTTCACATGCACAGAGCCTGTTTGTATGTGTCTGTGGGCATATGTGTGTGTATGTGTGTGTGTGTGTGTGTGTGTGTGTGTGTGTGTGTGTGTGTGTGTTTGTGTGTGTACATGTGTGTGTGTGTGTACATGTGTGTGTGTACATGTGTGATATTAGGTGTTTACTGAAGGAGATAGGGAACACAAAAGGATACAGTACATTGTGAAAAGTGACTACAATGCATGTCAGTGAGATATCCATAATTGCTGTGAATGTGCTTTATAAAATATAACCAAGCTGGAGACTTTAGTATCCCTGTAAGTCTTTGGCAATTCAAAATACTACCATAAAAGTCAACAGCCTCCCTTTTATAAGCACAGTGACATATTTGGGTTCATATGCCCTGCTGATGCTGAGATGTTTATTAGGGCATAATGTACCCTTATACTTGCAATAACAGTTGAACAAATAAACATTATATGAATGTTATATGGGATGCCTATTCCCAGTCACACAAGAAATCTGGGACAAACTCCTGAAGTGTGTGCAAGCTTCTGTCTAATGGATCTTTTGCTTTGGTGAGTTGGCAATTCAATTTGTTAACATAATTACTTAAATGTCACACACACACATTTCGAACAAGGTCTCATTTCCCAGTGTTGGTGGGCCTCTTCCATCAGTGACAGCCTCTGAGATGTAACACAGTAAAGGTGTGGTTTCTAGATTTGGTTGCAGTAGATGTAATGTAGGTCCAATTATTTATGACTAATAAAGTGGGTTTTTTTCACAGGAATGTACTGGTCCTGTGCAAACAAGCAATGTTGTGATATCTGTGGTAATGTGTTCTTTGGGCATTAAGTTAAAGTGACATCTCCATGTCCTTCAACAATAGCCAAATAAAACATGAATTTATTTGTGGTATTTGGATAGCAGAAATATAGTCACTTAGTTAATAAATAATATGACGGCTAACATACTGTATGCTGTCTGTTTATCTGTTACATTTATCTGTCATCTGGCACTTAACAATGTAAGGAGGTGGTTTGCTTTTGTTATTATTTTTCATTTTCTCCTGTATTTGTTATCCACTCCGGCTTTGCTGAGCCACAGATGGTAGTTGCGGCAGACACATGAGGTGATTTGAAAGCATAAGCGGTCACCTTTCTCACAACCCACTGTGTTTTGATGGACAAGATGATGATCTTGTTTGTTCTGGTTCAGGGAGGTGATTGTGAATCCTAAGCTGCTTGTCTCAGTATGCCAGTGGGGAATCAGAAGTCTTACAGTGGGCTCCACCAACCTACTTTATTGCTGTTAAGATTTTGTACACATCCCTTTGTTTGGTGTATTACTGAGGATTGTAGTGAACGTTACAAATAATAGTTTAGGTACAAAACTACGAAGGCAACAGAGTGGAAATAAAATACACCAGTTTCACAAAAACGTCATGTATTTTATGTATTTGGTTACTAAAATAAATACAAGCTATATAGTTTTTTTCCATAATCAGACCCCAGTTAATTATCTTATCATTTATTATTCATTATTCAACAGGTAGTTTTGATGGCAAACTCTGGTTTTAAAAGGTATTTATTTGTGACCTTGTGAGTATTTGTATTTCCTCCACCACCTACCATATGTCCTTATGCATTTTTGTTAAAATAGTCTTTTAGTTTTTACCATAGTTTTATCTAAGGGATAATGTACAGCGAGAAGGTCTATACACCCCTGACAGAGTGGCGCAGGACTTCAATCACTCATAAGGGTTCTTTGGTCCTCTCTCAGATAAGCAAAGCATCCTGTTTACCTCCCCTGCATCCTCCTCTATTGAATTTTAGCATTTTATGCCCGCAGTAAGATCACCACGGCACATACAGTACAGCATAAACAACAAAGGACACCGAAAATCCATAGTCCTGCTGTAACAAATGTGTGATTCTCCCACTTAATATTACTGTTAATATCTGTTAAACCCAAGTATTTACTGAATAACGGAATTTTAGCGATTAAAGTAGTACTTTGTTTCTTCTCTAAAATCTAATGGCTAGACTCAATAAATGTAATTATGTAAAATGCAGTTTCATAGCAACATCCTCTTATCTTCTGCTGCAGCCCCCGAGGTTCCGTTATGCATAGCAACAGTCTGTTATTCAGAACATCAGACCCCAACATTAATACTGTATATCCCAATGAGTTCAATAGGACCTCCTGCAACCCTTTGATGAGCCATGTTACCATAATACAGTAGATCATTTGAGATTGCTCATTACCACAAATAACCTTACAGCTTTGATTTTCTACAAGACAGACATCCCAATCTGCAGAAATTCATTTCAGGGGGGTCACCAATAGTGTAGAATGCAGATGCACAAGTTGGGCAGCTAGCCATGCTAACACTTTCAACAACACAAGGATCAACTGTAACTGTAAAGCTCACATTAGCTGTCTTTTTAAACAATAACACCAAGTGGAAATGTAGTGTTATAGGCCTGTGATGTACAAGCATGTATTACTTGAGGATGAAGTGTACAGGCCTATTAAACTTTTTCTGTTTGTCAAAAACTGAATAGCCTAATAAGAGAAAGAGAAAGACATTGTCTATTACATCTGCAAAGATGCTACATGGATGGCTGATGCTCACCCTGTCGCTCTCCCTCACTCCGCTTGTCTCCCTGTCACTTGCTGCATCTTCCACTTGGCCTAAATGGCTAAAGAAAATTGTGCGAATCGTGGGAGATTTTCTATTACTTGCGGGTGTCTGGGACTAGCTTTCCAAATGCAAGAGACTCCCAGAGGTTGTGGGACACTTGTCTAACAAGCATCTATAGAATGCAAGCATCTGTCATTTTCAAATCATAAAGATAACGGAGTGTCTGACTGACTTAAACTCTGGACATAGAATGCATGGGTAAGACGCAGGAAAGTCAGGAGTGCAATCATCTAATCATATATGGGTCTTTGGTTCTTGATCACTATCAACAGAATACAGTTGAAACTGTATGAGTTGAGACTGGGCATGGTCATTTTGGCAAACATCTGTACTTTAAATATATAACATTGCTTGACTATGCCTGCTTCATGGACAGTCAAACGCATCTATGTAATTGGGTGTTATCACGACCTAAAATGCATGTGATGTCCCTTGTGGTTAATTACTCATCATTACATTCAGAGTGGTGATATGTAGGTCATGTTTAAAGTTTTGATCTTTCATATAGAACAATAATACTACATACATTGGACAGTATTAATGAGATGTCCAGTTGACATTCCGCCAAGAAGTCCTAATGAACTACCAAGTGAGGATACAGAACTGTAAGGTATTATACGAAGATGCATAATATATGTACCCTTAACTTGGACACTCCCAAATGGACAACCTAAACTGGAAAGACAACATTCAGATAAAATCAAAATAGTAGTTCGGAGATTTGTCTTAACTCCCCCACACCATTCAATCGAAAGCATGGGAGTGATTCCCAACGTACTGAGATATCATATTTCACTTAAATGTTTGGGGATGTTCTGCCATGTGTTAGAGAGAGCACTGAGGAGCATTTTATGCAAACGAATGTCCTCGTTCACCCTCTGGCCTGGCTGTATTCGACTCCTGGGGGATTTCCATATTCTGCTTTACATGTCAGATCAGACCCAAATTAGTGACACACATTGCTGTCATTATAGGACCCTTGTAATACGACTCCCGTTTTTTTCCATCGCTAGGGCTCGCAGAGGCTATCGCTAATTATGCACACACAGAGTCCCATGTAATATATAATCAGTCCTCCAACATCCAAGCGCACACAGTCTCTTTATTAACGATCACTGCAGTCAGAATACGGCCTTAATTAGATGAAATAAAGTCCACCAAAAAAAATAAGGACACAGAACCCCCGGACTGGAACTGAGTCCCCTCTGTGGACCAAGGGTCCTTATTAAATCCAAGGTTAGAATGTTTCCAAAACTTTCAGCGTGATTAGCCGAGGATTCATCCCCAGGGCCTGCAAACGGCACGGCACTCAAAGAACACCAGGATGGGGAGAGCAAGAGGCCTTTACTTCTTCTTTTTTTCTTCCCCTCACACCAACCCCCACCCACCCCCTGTACCACTCCATCTCTTTTCATGTGGCATTGAAGGGTCCACCTTCCCCTCGTGCAATGGGTTGTCTTATTGAAGTTGGGCAGGGGCGAATCGACAGACAGGCGGCGAGAGGAGGGGAGAGAGAGGGAGACGGTTCGAGCTCATTAGACTCTCCCAGGATGACCTGTGAAAAGAGCCGCTCTGTCTTCTCCACCGTACCCCTCTCACCACCCTGACCAGAGGATTCATCTGCTGCCGTCTCTTGACCCCTGACCCCGCAGCCTTGGAGGCAGGATTACTACTGAGTCCAGCTCCTCTCCTTTGTTCGTCTCCACTGAGGGAGCAGAGCATCACATTATTGAAATTCAAACGCCTGGCACAGGAGCATGGAGAAGACAGGCACACACACACACACACACACACACACACACACACACACACACACACTCACTCTCACACACACACACACACACATACACACACACACACACACACACACACACACACACACACACACACCATTCTGACACTCATTCCCATCACCCCAGGAAAAGCTGGCAAGATCAAAACTTTAATTTTCGTTAGAGTTAAGATCAGTGCACAGCTCTCAACCATACTGTCTGCCTGTTAAGGTTTCGAAGATTTCGTACTGAATCTCAGTGTCTCTCCCAGAGATACTGAACAAGATATTCCACTTTTGTAGGCTGTTTCCAACCTGCCTATTACATTTATACACCAAAGACCAAGTTTATTGCAATTATGTAATAACAAAACAGATCCATTATGAAATTCCATAAAAGCTGGCTGGCTTTCAAAGCATACTTTAAAACTAATGAGCAACTGAGTCCAATTTTTTTATATTAACCAACTGAGACTGATAAGTTTAGGTTTTTAAAATAATGCTATCACTATGCCTTTATAGTGAAACAGGCCAGTTCAGTGATATCCCCTGCCACTGCACTTTTGGGCTTTTCTTAATCACAGGGCAAATGAATCTGGAAATAAATGAGAGAGATGCTCCCATGTGTCAGCTGTGGTATTGATCCCTTAGAGCGTGTGTGTGTGTGTGTGTGTGTGTGTGTGTGTGTGTGTGTGTGTGTGTGTGTGTGTGTGTGTGTGTGTGTGCATGTGTGTCTGTGTGTGTGCATGTGTGTGCGCGTGTGTGTATTTAGGGGTGTGTGTGTGAGAGAGAGGAGAGGCTGGGCTTTTGGCTTTTGGTGTTTGTAAGGCTCCAATAGCACCATTAGGCTGAGTGTGGTCTTGTGTGGGGATATGTTCTAATTCAGTGCCCCTGAGAGCCTGGGAAGCAGCGCCTCTCCAACCTGTGACCCGCGCCGGCCAATAACAAACTCAGGAAATGCAGCGGCAGGGCCGCTGGCAGCCAAAAGGGATTCATCAAAGCGGGCTAAAGCGCTGCCAGAGGGGTCACCGAGTGGTGACCGCGCCAGATGTATATGGTTATTGTGCTTGGCCAGCTTCTGGTGTGACCGAGAGAAGAGGAGGAAGATGAAGAAGAAGAAGAAAAGGAAGAAGGAGAAGAAGAAGAAGATGAAGAAAACCTCAACAGATTAGATCCCCTGGAACCTGCCATCAATGTATTCCCTTTCTGTCTTTGTGCAGCAGCTTCAAGAGAAAAGACGAGGAGAGTAAGAGGAAAAAAGAAAACGAGACAGGGAGAAAAAAGCCAGCAGGGAGGTGTGTGTGTCTGTATGTGTGTGTGTGTGTGTATGAGTGTGTGTGAGTGTGTGTGTGTGTGTGTGGGAGGGTGGGGGATTGGGGGAGTCACAGCACCTCCAATTTCAAGCGTGATCCCTCTGGTTAGTGAGTGAGAGTGAGCTTTCTCTCGATGGAGCCAAGAGGACACAGACCACTGAATTCTAACACTGCCCTCCCTGACCGGCGGCAGATGCACACTCACACACACACACACACACACACACACACACACACACACACACACACACACACACATACACACACACAGCAGTGCACATTACCCTGTTCTGTGTTCTATAAAAAGCCAAAACGATGAGATCACCTTCATGACTTGCATCATTCCAAACATTTGTGAGCCTTTTCACGAGGTCAGGCGCCGATAATCTGTCTTCCTGCCGCAGGGGACAAGCGTCTCTTCTCTGATTAATCTGAGGATTTAAAAAATTGGTATTTTATTGCCGTCTTAATATCACTGAGGGCAAATCCACAGCGTATATCTGAACCCCCCATCTACTGTGTGTTCACCATTCATCATTAAAAGTCTCTCATGAAACACTGACAGACTTTAAAGACAGCTGATTACAAACTGATGTAATGGCAGCCTTTTTCTGGGAAATATTTAAATAATAATGTGAGATTCAAATCCCTTTTCCCCCTTAATAACTTGCTTGATTTCAGGAGGGGATGTGGGTGGTGGGGGGCCCTGTACATCCCTCTCTTGTGGCCAAGTTCAGCGTTGGCACCAAAGCTCAAAGCCACTGAGGTTTATAAGTCTGTCATACACATCTGTGAGGCCATCCATCTTCCAAGAGTAGAAAAAAAACACACGAGGCAGGGAAAAAAAGAGAGAGAGAGGGAGAACGAAAGAGAGAGCGAGAGGCGAAGAAGAGATTCTGACGTGGATCCCCGACTGTTTCTTACTTTTCCAGATCTTGTCAAGGAAGCTCAAGTGTTTTCCTTTCCACGGCAACCCTCCCCACTGTCTGCCGAAGAGGGGCTAAATTTGAACAAATGCAGCCTGTGCTTGAGGAAACCAAAGCCTGGCCTTGTTCTCCAACCACACAGTGCTGCAGTAGATAATTCATCTAAATGTCCGTCTGTCAGCGCCATATAACTATTTTAAGCACATATATTTATTTAAATATTATGTTAAAAAAATATAAATCTTTATCGTGTTTGAAATAAATCTGGTGGGTAAGAGGAAGGCAATATGAATTTTAGCACATATCACGAAAAAAAAAATCTATTGGGTGTCCTGGACATTGTTGGCTCAAATGGCTAGCTGAAGACCTCATCCATTGCGTCGCTCAATAGCATATTTTTAGATCCAGTTTTGTGTGCCTCTGTGCTGTGTGTGTGTGTGTGTAGGTGTGTGTGTGTGTGTGTGTGTGTGTGTGTGTGTGTGTATGTGTAGATGTGTGTGAGAGTGTTTTCATAGGGAGTGCTGCAGCCCGTATCATCCGTTGGGTGCACAGTTGCTCGAAATCCAGTTTCCAGTTTACATTTTGGCAGTGACAAAACACACTGCTCTGTGGAGAAATGAGAGAGATCACACACACTAGTCCTGTATTGATTTTTTCCCCGCTCTCTCTAGCTGCTGGTGGCTAGCACAGGCAATGGTCTAGAAGCAGATGTCTAATGGAGTTTGGTAAGTCTCTACTTTATCAAGCCAGGCCAGCACTGACAGTTAGATGCTGGAGGGCAATTAAAATGAAAGCGTGGCTGATTAGAATATCATATTCATCTGGATGGTAATTACTGTGTCTGGCTTGGTCTAAATAATTAATTATGCAAAACCCGTGCAGCTGCCACTGGCTAGAGTTAACTGACTTTCTGTCAACATCTCACAGTTCTCGAAAGGATAAAGAGATTTGGGAAATAAGCTCTTTAGCTGCTATCTCTTGGCCCACTGGGCTGCGTTGCTTTACTGAAAAAACAGGGGCTCCCTGCCCTCTGTGTGTGTGCAGGTGGCAATAGAAGGACAATATGGGAGGTTCTTTTGATGCCCTGTAAAAGGGAAAAAAACACAGAGAGAAGTTGAAGAGAGCAGCCCTTTTTTGAAAGCGCACCTCTCATCAATAGGCATGAGCTTTCGCGGACATGTCTAGATTTTGAATAGCACAGGCCTTTTATTCTCTTCCCATCCACACGGATGGGGTTAGGACTAAATGGTTTTACACTGACTTTATATTGGCACAGGAAGCCATTAATTCATGACCTTTGCTTTTTTGATGTTTCACCACTGGTGTAACTATTGTGGAGAGAGTTCCACAAATATAATACAAATATGAAACCATTATTGCTGCGGTTTAACTCCAGCTAAAGCATTCAGAAATCCTTAAGAAGGAGCACAGAAGGTTCAGATCACGCTGATAGCTGTGAATATACATAATGTTTTCCATCCCTGTGTCCCTTTTAGCGTAGCTATGAGGTAAAGGCACTCCACCCCGCTCTGGATATCACATTAGACGTGGCGAGATCCCACTGATTTATGATGTCAGCCGCTTCGGCTCAAACACTTAGAACAAGTACAGTGTCCGCTATCGGGTGCGGTGGTGGGAAGAGATAAGGCCGTGCTCCTCATAACAGGTATCGTATCTTCATGGCTGTGGGGGGAACCCTAACTGGAGTGCCATGAACTCTCACCAAGGCATGCTAAACAGATCGTCATCAGAAAAAGAAAAAAAAAATAACGGAGAAAACATTTTTTGGCCTTCTGTTGTTTT
>CM059278.1:27267031-27279531 GCA_030347295.1 Setipinna tenuifilis
GTGTGTGTGTGTGTCTAAGGGAGGGGAGTGCATTGTGAGGCTGGTTGCAAGAGAAGATATCTTGTGAATGCAGGCTGGCCTTTGACTTTGAGGTGACGATTGAATGGCTTGAGCCCTATAATAGGAGGTGCTGAAAGTGCCATTGACATTACCTATAGGCTGTCAGTCTTTTATCTCTCTCGCTCTCTCTCTTTCTTCCTTCTTTCCTTTCTTTCTTTCTTTCTTTCTTTCTTTCTTTCTTTCTTTCTTTCCTTTTCTTTCATTCTTTCTTTCTTTATTTATTTCTATATTTCTTTTTTTCTTTGTCTCTTTCTTTCTTTCTCTCTTTCTTTCTTTTTTCTTTATTTCTTTATTTTCTTCTTCTCTCTGTCTCCCACAGACATGCTCACACACAGACTTCCTTCAGCCTAGGCGGGGTTAAAAGTGGGATTTCTCTCTCAACTTCTTCTTCCCTCTTTTTAAGGAGTCTGTGTTGTTTTCATGTCCTTAAAAAAATGACTTGTCAAAAATCAGTTGATACCTTTTCCAATATCTTCTCTCTATCTCTCAGGCTTCACTCAGACTACCTGCTGTGAGCTGATATTGACAGGGTAAAACATCAGGCGAAAAATAAATAAATGGAAATAAATAAAATAACAGACAGAGAGACAGAAAGAGAGAGAGAGAACGAGAGAGAGAGTGAGAGAGAGAAAAAAAGCAGACACCCTCTCTCCTGCCTCAGA
This sequence comes from Setipinna tenuifilis, assembly GCA_030347295.1. NCBI lineage: Eukaryota > Metazoa > Chordata > Actinopteri > Clupeiformes > Engraulidae > Setipinna > Setipinna tenuifilis. The sequence goes on from CM059278.1 coordinate 27,267,754, forward strand.
CTGAAAGTTGAAAGGCAATATCTAAGCCGTGTGGTGAGGATGTATCAGCAGCCATGAAAGGCAGCGAGAAATAAATCAAGACTGTTTCATGTAAGATATGAGATTTGCATTGAGCCCTTTCAAATGAGGCCCTTTATGCGGGGGGAAAGTGACTGACAGTCATAATGGCGTAACGCTCACAGAATGAGCAGAATGGAAACAGGCACGCTGCCAAGTCGGATGTCAGCATGAAAAACACAGGGCCCCCAAAAATAGTGCGCTCAGCTCAGCATGGCCCAGCTGATTCTGCTTTGGCTTCAGCTCGTAATATGGAAAACTGGGAGCTCTTCCTGTTAATAATTGCTGGGTATCCAACATTAAAATGGTTGGTATAGAGCTCCCCCCCTTTTTTTGTCAATGAAGTTCTTTCTTGGTTTGTCGGAGGACTCCCCACTAACAAGACTATAAATTAGCCCGGAGGACGGGAGATGGAGACCGGCTCTTAACTCTCCAGAGCATACTGGAGTTTAGAAAAACAATGGAACTGTGCCAGGCCCACTGGTACACACTGCTGGTGAAAATGTAGAACAGTTTTAAAACCCATGAATGGATAATTTATTTTTTTTAAAAACCTTCTTTGTGTGTGTGTGTGTGTGTGTGTGTGTGTGTGTGTGTGTGTGTGTAGAGCTGCACTGCTATTGCGTTGGCGAAACAAGTGTGTGAGATTACAATGGCGCTTTATGCTGCACTTGTTTGGATAACATGCCTCCCCCTGCTCGAGGTGCGTCTCGATGTTGCGCCGAAATATTTAGCTCACTGTGACATTATTTAGTTTTTGTGTTTAGCCCTGGTGGATATAGTGTTTCATTCACATGAATTTCCAATCCAGTACCAACATGTTGAGTAACCACTACATACATTTTAATTTAACACCCACGGACTCCTGTGGTGCTTACAATACCTTCTCCACAGCCAGAAAAGCAATACTTTGCTAAAACTGCATTATAAGCTGAAAATGCTAGTCTGCGTTGAAATGTGATATTCTCAGCATTTATGATATCATATTGTTGGCATGTCTTTTTTGTAACAATCAAATGGGTATATATGTAAGATTGCAGGTAAATAATGCATTTAAATTCCTCAGATTGTGCGTGCCCGTGTCTGCCTTTAAGCCTATGTGTGGTGTTTTGCATTACAGAGGCAGTTATGATGCCTTTCCTGTGACCTCCGTGTAATATCCTAAAATAAATGACACCATAGTGGCATGGAACACCCAACTGACTGCCCCCCCCCCCCCCCCCCCCCCCCCCCGCCCCCTCTCCAGAACGCACACATTTTTGGCTCACGCAATGTAGGATGTTCTTTGCCACCCCTAAAAAAATGACTTTGTGCATGCCAGAGGCATTTTCCATCAGTGTTTTCTGAGGGCCCACTTGGAGTTTTATCAAGAGCAGTCAGCTAATGTTCCCATTCATAATGGTTCGGATGACCCTTTGGAATGGAGGAGATGTCACCTAGGAGTTTTCCCATCTGCCACCTATCAGGGGGAAAGATCTTCTTCAAGTGCCCTTGTACTTTATGAAAAAGGAATGATAAAAAAAACAGGAAATGGAGTGAACATGAGCTGCAAGAAAAATGTGTGATGAAGGAGGAAAAAAAGGTAAACAAAGTCAGACTGCATATCATCACTGTTGCAGTCACTGCTTGTCCAAATGCAGTGAGAAGCCAGACAGTCAGACAGTGATGGTCTCAAGCTGTTTTTTTTTCCAATGTGAGCTTTAATGTTAGTTTTCATGAAAGTCTGGAACTGGAATCAATGCGGTAAGTCCCGATCTCCCTCTTTGCCGCTTTCCTCCCCCCCTCACAAGTTCTACAGCTAAGCACTGTCATTGTGCTCTTCTGGCGTCGGTTTTATATATTTATTTATTTATTTACTTCATGGAGAGCTATCTGGAGCGTCCAAGCTGGTGGATTATCCTTCTAACCACGAATCCTTTCGCAACAGTTGAGGAGATGAGAGGGCCGCCTGTTGGACTGCGTCCAGCGGCTCCGCTTTCTCCCGAACTGATCCAGATTCCTTCATGTCAGTCCTGCCGCTGTCTCTCTCGCTCTCTCGCTCCCTGTGCTCAACTCCCAGTGTCCTTAGTTAACGCCACGCCCCAGCCTTTTGCTGTTGGTACCACTGGATCTGCTCTGCCTGCAGCCTGCAGGCCTTAGGCCCATACACTCCTGAATAATTAAATGGCTTGAGCCCTGTAAGGAGGTACTAAAAGGGCCATTGACATTTTTCTTTCTGTCTTTCTGTCTTTCGTTCTTTCTTTCTTTCTTACTGTCTTTAAGTCTTTCTTTCTTTCTGTCTTTCTTTCTGTCTTTCTTTCTTTCTTTCTTTCTTTCTTTGTTGCTTTCTTGCTCCTTCCTTTCTTTCTCCCAATCTGATCTAGATTTCTTCATGTCATTCCTGCCACTCCTATGCACAGCTCCCAGTGCCCTGGTTAGTTTAAAGCCTTGCCCAGCCCCTTACTGTTGGGACCACTGGATCTGCTCTGGTTGCAGCCTGGCAGGCCTTAGTCCCATACACTCCTCCTTCTCTCCCCTATAGCTCGCAATCCACCCTCCACCCACCCACCCCCCGTCCTCATTCCCCAAATGCACCTCCACATGTTCCAACTGATCACATCTGTTTTCAGTCGGTGCTAGAGCCTGTCGCGGAACCCCCGGCCAGAAGCAGGTGTGGAGCACGAAGACCCCCAAAAAAACACCTCTCAATAGCTAAAACAGCCATCGCAACCGCGCTGCACAGACACTGGCAGCCAAACGGCACTCCAACTCTCCCAATCGCATCCATCGATCAAGCGAGGCGATTCACGGCACGTCTGCCCTTCGAAATCCAAACCAGCGCTAATGCGCTCGAACAACAGTTGGAGGGAGCTCGTGATTAGGCAAGCAGGGCCGGACGCCAGCAGCGCTAGCAAGCAAGAGCGGGTGCAATCAGTCTGCGGGGTATTAGTTTAAACACTGTATACATGCTGACCAAACATGAGGGCTCGAACAAGACGGATAATTCTCCATAAACAAAAACACTGATAATTGGACACATGTGAGAGCGGTGCTATTAGCATGGGGGTGGAGGGGAGGGGAGGGCGTGGGGAGGGGAAGGGAGGGGAGGGGAAGGGAGGGCGTGGGGGTGCTTGCGTCACATCCAGCCTGGAGTTGAACTTTTTCCAGCGACAGCGGCAGACCACAGCCCACTGGGTGCAGGAGCGTGCTGACGAGGAGGAGGAGGAGGAGGAGGAGGAGAAGGAGGAGCAGGAGGCTTCAGGGCCACGGAGGAAGATTAAGTACAGCGTGTCATGGTGCAGATCAATGATTTCTGGCACAGAGTTTGCTGGTATATTTATCAGAGTCAGACAAGAGGCACAATCTCACTACATAATCACCCAGAGCTGTAGCTTAATTGAAGAATTGCAGAAACCAAAAACAGACAAAACAAAAACAGATGACATTGTTTTGTAATGCAGTGTTGTTTGGTACAAAGAAAAAAAAACACATCTGATAATTACTTGATGGTGTTGTCAGGCCTATCAAGACCAGTCGTCCCAGGCTAACTAGAATATTTTTAACACTTGGACACCAAAGCAGTCAAACTGTTAAAAACAAAAATCTCCTACTAAATGTCAGAGCGAATTTCAAATGAGAGCCCGCTACTGTATTTGATAACAACGGCAGGGCCACATTTTTGGAGCAGCCCTCTGATTCTGTGTGGCTCTTGTGGTCAATTGATTTATGATGAAGCCTCACATCCTCTGACACCATGCCACAGCTGGACCACAATGAATAAATGACCAAACCAGAGAAGCAATATTATCTCATACGGATTGCCCTTAGCCACACACACACACACACACACACACACACACACACACACACACAAACACACACACACACACACATGAAAATATCATGTTTACATGACTAGGATGCTGCAACCGATGACAGCATTTACAATTTCATACAGTTATTTTTTTATTTCATAAAACAGATATTGATGCTATAAAGGAGGCGTACCTTTCAGAGCAGCCCAGATCCGGATATTATTTCACAAATCCACACCCACAACAGTCTTTTTTGGTGTGCTCACCATTAATACAGTGGTTGACATATACATAATATCTTATTTTATGTTATGTCTGTGCTATGTTGCATGTTACATATCTTTCTTACTTTGTTGCTTTCAAGTTTTCCAAAATATTTCAAACTTCAGAGTGGCAGTAGCAGTGGAGTGGGATGAGCACCGTGTGTGTGTGTGTGTGTGTGTGTATGTTGGTGTGATGTGTGTCAGTCTGTGTGTGTGTGTGTGTGTGTGTGTGTGTGTGTGTGTGTGTATGTTGGTGTGATGTGTGTCAGTCTGTGTGTGTGTGTGTGTATATGGTGTGTGATGTGTGTGTGTGCGTGTGTGTTTTGAAAAGGATGACAGAGCCATGCAGGGGGTGCTGGGGCTTGGTAGGGTAGGGTAGGGTAGGGTAGGTTCCCTGGCTGCTTAATAAGCCAGCGGCTGGATGCCACGTACGGCTGTGCTGCGGGGGAGCAGATAAGCGCGCGCGGCGGTTTGGGCTCCCATTGAAGCGCGCCACACCACTAAGCCCCGCCGCAGCCGGCAGCCCGCCACGCCAGGCAACAAAGGCGCCTCGGAATGAAGTAACCGGCCTGATTACTGCAGTCGGCATGCGCTCGCTCACTCACTCCAGTGGGCGGGTGGTGGTGGCGGTAGCAGCAGCAGTGGCGGCGGTGGTAAATGCGATGGTGGTGGTGGTGGTGATGGGGGAGGAGGTAGAGGTGGCATTGGTGGGGGGGGGCAAAGCGAGGTGTTAGAAAATAACAAGACAGCAGCATGGCGGGATGATGGGCTGCTGGGGTTCAGAGGCGAAAAACTGAGTGGGCAAAAACTCTTGGGCTGGCGCTGGGGGGGTAAGGGGTAGGGGACAGTGGAGGGTGGTGGCTGCTCATTTTTGCGATGTCCAACCGAAAAAAAAGTGGCGTCAAAAAAAAAAAAAAAAAAAAACCTCAGTACCCCCCGCCACACCAACCGCTGCCAAAAAAGCGTCCCATTTTTAAGAGCACTCATTTTGCATGCCTCGGTGACGATAACGATTACCTCATTTAAGGGAAAGGAAAGTATTTTTGGATTTTGTGGGGGCCAAAAGTGGCAGTATTTGCATGCCAAAGCTGTCTGGCTGGCCACAGGGGAGGGAGCCAAGTTCTCTTCCTTTTCGCAGGTCGGGATTAACCCTATGCAAATGGACCAGATGCCAAACTCAAATAAATCTGTGGTTAACAGGGCTTACATATGTGAAACATGGAGTGAAGGGGGGAACCTACACCTTTGCCATTTTCTGCACAAAATTGCTCATGCATCTGGGAACCATTTAATGGATGACTGAGGCAAATAAGGTAATGTGGCGAGGGCATGTTCTCCAATCACTTGAATTAATTGTGCCGGATTGGGGAAGATATGGGACAGTGTTATACTCGCAAGCTGTCGGATCAGCACAGGTTGCGCTTCAGTGTAGTGATTAGTAGGATAAATGATAATCTCCTTAAATCCAGTATGCACATACCTATACTAAATCCTATCTCTGGATTGCACTTCAAAGTCATATATGACATGGCTACCACATACCATGCAAATATATACACAGCGCACAAACATCCAACTGCAACAACCCGAAGGAAGGTGCTGTGAAGTTCAAATGGAACTTTCTAGAGCTTTCGTTGAACCCACTGAGTTCCAGGATATTTACAGAACAACTGAAAATTCACAACTTGTACCTTGCGAAAAAAAAACCTCTTCAAAAACCCATTAAGATAAAGGTTCTGGAACCATCTAACCAGTGGTGAGATATCTCCAGCTCTTTAGACATAAAAGGGGAGAAACAGAGCCTCTCCACACAACCTCTAACATAAACCCTCAGAGGTATGCGAGAGGCTCCATTTAGTTCACGAGCAAAGGTAAATACAAGCCAGAAGAACAGGGCTTCGCTAAAAGAGCCAAATATTGCCTCATAGTTTGGATTGATGGTATACGTGTAAAACAGATTTGCCTTTGTTTTGAAGCAATCAAATCAAATCAAATCAATGACATCTTGTGAATTTCTCCATCCAAACCCCTGAATGCCTTCCAATCTCTCCTCAACAAACATCCCAGATGCCTATGATGATAATGACAGGTTGGAATATATGGCTTTTTAATTGAACACCATTATGCCATATTTTTTTTCTCCCATGAATTGTGAAAGTATCTGAACATATGGGCCCATCATCTTAATGGCATGACTTATGCCACCAGTGCATTTTCATTTACAAGGCAGCCATCAGGAACTATGACAAAGAATAAATGCCAATTTTGCCTTTTTCCCCTAGTCAACCTTAACTAGGCAGACTTCATATAGAATGCTGTGCACTGAGAAATATATACAGTAGTTATGGAGCAATTCTTTGTGTGCAGTTTAAACTTACCTTCACCTTGTAAGTGTGTAAGTTTGTGTTTTGGGTAGGTTTCAGGTATGGTTTTATATAGGATTATTGTACTTGGGTGTGTGCATGTGAAAACGATATGACCAAAGTGTTTGTGCACATATGCATGAGCATGCACATGAAAATGGATGTCATACATTGCCGTGGTTAGCCAAATGTTTACACATGTTTGTGCGCGATATAATGCAAATAGGAGTGTGTGGTATTCATATAGGAATGCTCACATCCATATGTACTTGTGTCTGTTTGTGCGCCTTGTGTGTGTGAGTTTGATGTTTTGCAGTGAACCTGGTGAGCTCCTGATGCCAGCTTTTCTAACTTATCTTGCCTGCAAGTCCTTCAGGGAAGGTGGGTGGAGAATATGGGGGAGGGAGGGTGTGTGTGTGTGTGTGTGTGTGTGTGTGTGTGTGTGCACTAGCAGAGCACCTATTACACATTGTGTGTGTGCATGTCTGTGTGTGTTAGTGTGTATGCATGTGTGTGTTAGTGTGTGTGTGTGTGTATTGGTGTGTATGCATGTGTGTGTTAGTGTGCATGCATGTGTGTTAGTGTGTATGCATGTGTGTGTGTGTGTTTGTTAGTGTGCATGCATGTGTGTGTTAATGTGTATGCACATGTGTGTGTTAGCGTGTATGTGTGCAAGTGTGTGTGCACAAACATCAGAGCAGTGAGCAGAGTTTGGGTGAAGGGTGCTGAATGTGCGCAGAGGGCCTCGCTGCTCCCCAGACTCGCACGGCATGGGCAGGGATCAGTCGAGCAGAGCCCCATTCCTGGCACGCCGCTCGCCCAGGCAGGCCTGGGAGAATAGTGGGATTTACGGGAAGGAGGGGGATGGGCCTGGGGTGGGGGGCAGAGGGGGTGGAGGGTAGGGAGGGCTCCCTTCACAGCTGTCAGCCCCAGTGAAAAGGAGAGAGGTGGGGGGCACAGAGACACACTCCCCTATAGAGGTGTCCTCGCCATCGCCCCCCCCGAGACCCGAGGAGCGTGACAGACCTGCGACAGCCATTACACAAACAGATAAATAGGTACACATTGTTATCGAGGCCCCCGAAAGCCGCTTAAATCAAACGCACGCAAGCAGATTTGGCCCCCCCTGCAATAATGTGCTTAGGTTTGCTTAGAATAATGGGCTTAAATCAACTCCATCCTCCCTGTTTCATCAAGTTTCCCTTTTTGTGTTTGTATGTGTGTGTGTGTGTGTGTGTGTGTGTGTGTGTGTGTGTGTGTGTGCGCGCGCGCACATGTGCGTGTGTGCTCTGTTTGGGAGCCAAATAGGAGCCAAAATCAAAAAGAAAAAAGAAACTCAAAAACATTCACTTTCTAGGAACAAACCAATACTGCACACTCCTCATAACTTACAGTGACAGCGTATTGGTCTCTGTGCCTTTAGAATAGAGAGACCCAAAGAAACATTTGTTAACAACATTCTTTGTCAACAAAAAAAAAAGAAAAAGAAACTTACTGAAAACATTTTCAAGCTACATAGTCAAGAGTCACTACTTATTGCATGAACCTTGAAGCACTTTTTAGCATGTGTGTATATGCATGTGTGTGTGTGTGTGTATCAGTGTCTATGCATGTGTATGTGTGTGTGTGAGTGTGTGTTGCTGTTTCATAGGAAGGGACTGAGTGTGAGATGAAAACCAACACTGGCGAGGTGCCTTCCAGGGTCCCATCTCCTGTGTGTGTGTGTGTGTGTGTGTGTGTGTGTGTGTGTGTGTGTGTGTGTGTGTGTGTGTTGTCCCATCTCCTGTCAGCGCTCAAGCTTGGCCTCTCCTCAGCAGGCGTTTCCTGGTGCCGTGTGTACTCACTTAATACCCTTCCCTTCACTCCTCCCACCTCACACACACACACACACACACATACATACACGCACGCACGCACCCATGCACACACACACATACACACACACACACAGGCTCCTATCATGCATGTCAATGCTTTATGAGACAGAGGGAGGGAAACGGAAAGAGAAAGAAACAGATAGAGAGAGGGACATAGAGAAAAAATGAGAGGCAAAGAGAGAGAGACAGAGAAAATGAGAGGCAGAGAGAGAGAGAGAGAGAGAGAGAATGAGAGGCAGAGAGAGAGAGAAAGGGCGAGAAAAACATAGAGAAAGAGGGGAGGATTTGGTGGTGCACTGGGGCCTAGACAACAGTCGGAATCAATCAAGTCTGCTGGATTACTGCTCCACTGGGTTGTGATCAATAGATCCAGAGCACTATCCCCCGCCAGAAGGCTGACGGGGTAAGTAAGTGCCCAGGCCCTGGCCCTCTTCTGCCCCCGCACCCTGGCCCACCCCTCACCAATCACCCTCACCCACAACAAATGGTTGAGAGAGAGAGAGAGAGAGAGAGAGAGAGAAAGAGCAGGAGTGAGAGAGAGAGAGCAAGGTGCCGGTTTTGGTGGTAAATGCAAGGAGCAAAAGGTTCAGTCGTGGTCCACTGGCTCTCAACAATGCTGGGAGGGAGTTGCAAATTCAGTGTGGGAGCCCATCGCCCATCCACCACTTTGACTTTGGAAAGGTTTTTTTTTTTATTTGTCTTTTTAGTTTCTGTTTTGCTTTTTTCGCTTCTCTGCTTCTTCGCTTCGCTTCTTTTTTTTTCCAGCGTGGGGTTGGAGAATTAAGAAGGTAACACAAAGTAAATAAAAAAAGAAAAGCAAGACAGGGTTTCTGTTTAAGTCAGTCAAGACCGTCAGTTTGCCTGGCTGCCCTTCGCTGTACCTGCCTGTCAGTGCTCGAGGTCTAATTTTACACCCATGGCTAAACTCCCAAACAGCACTGTGACTGACACGATAGCCAGTTAATACTATAACCTAAAAAGAGAGTCGGTGAATGATAAAAAAAGAGAGAGAGTTGGTGGATGTGAGGGTTTGGTGGTATAAAAAAGGCCCTCAAAAACATGGGGAAGTTTTTGTTGGTTGGTGCAGCAGAGCTTGTGATATTGAAATGATGTAGGCACCAACTTGTGATGCTCTGATGAGCAAAGTGCTATGCGAATGAAAGGGAGATAAATGAACGACAGGCCCTTTTCATGGTCTGACAGTCATCAGAGAGCCGTTTCAAATGTCAAAGCCGAATATATATATGACTGGAACGGTTTTGTGATTCTCTCTCTCCCTCTCTCTCTCTCTCTCTCTCTCTCTCTCTCTCTCTCTCCTCTGACTCTGTCAGTCTCTGCTGCTTATGTGTGTTTGTGTAAATATTGCGTACATATTATGTGCATATTGTGGTGTGTATGCATGCATGTGTCTGTGTGTGTGTGCATGTATGTGTATGGGTGATTTTGCTTATGTTGTTCAGTAAAGGCCTTTGTGTACATGACTGTGTATGTCTGTCTCTGCCTCTGTCTCCCTCTCACTCTGGATGTTATATGTGTGATTTCAGGAAGTCCCCAGAAGGTGGCACTCCAGTAATCTGGTTCTTGTTTGTATGGTGAAGCTGCAGACCATTGCTGCTGTTGCTGCTGCTTGCTACTCCAGTGTTGGGGCTGGAAATCTGTTTACACGTCTCGTAGTGATCATTTGCCTGGCAGCACCGTCCTCCGAGATGCATGCAGCTAATGGAGCACACTCCGTTCTTTTTTGTCAACTCTTCCACAGCACCCCACGCATTGCAACCGTAGTACCGTAGGCCTAGCGCAATGTAGCCTAAGTATACAGAAAACAATTGCCACATGTCACACCTGTTGCCGCTGGAGATGTTTACTTCCGTGCTGAAGTAAGGTAATCATGTCCATGGTAAACATGTAATCGTAGGACACACCCCCTCCTAACACATAGACATGCACACACACACACACACACACACACACACACACACACACACACACACACACACACACACACACACACACACATGCACACACACACACATACACACAACCAAATGCTTCATTCAACAGACTTCAAAGTTTTACATTAGCTACACCCCTCCCCCATCTATAATTGATCAAACGTATGACTATAGTATCAGCGCAATTAAACAAGACAAAACATCTCCGCTGTAAGCCACAGACAAGAGAGCAGGCTGTATTATTGGCCTAATGAGCAGAGATAAAGAGTTTTGCTCAGGCAGTGACCTACACATCGCACCCGGCCTTACCTGCGCATTACCAGCGGTAATACCTTCAGTCAGGCAATTAGTTTTTTCCATGTTTCATTAATACACAAGTTGATTTTTATCTCGTCCCTTTTGAGACACGGAGCCAATAAATCATGCCCTGGCAGAGTATAGCTGTCAAGATCCCTCCCACCCCCCTCCCAAGACCCCCCCTGCATATTAAGATCCTCCTATAGCCAAGTTAGCGTAAACTTTGTCATAACCAACACAAATAGGGTTGACTGCTGTTTGCTTTATTGAAATTCGGCGAAGACAACATTGCTGATTTGAAAACAAGATTCCAAAAAAAAAAAAGATAAAAAAAAAAAAAATACCCAAATTTACATTTTGATCTTAACCGAAATGGAAGGGTGTTAACACCACAGAGAGGGAATGCAACAGCTGGATGCTCTGTGCTTGCTAACTCTTCCTGTGAGCAGTGAGCAAAATATTAAATCACATCAGAGTGGCGAGAGCAAAAGGAGGCAACGAGGGAAGGAAAGAGGGAAAGAGGGAGGGAGGGAGGAAGAGGGGGAGAGCACAGCATATATTTGGGTCTGTTCCTGAAGCTGGAGTTTAGTGATTACTGGATGGACAGACTGTAGTGCATAAGTGTGCCTGCATGTATGTTTGCTTGTATTCCTTTCATAGAAATCCTATGTACAGTCGGTCATGATCAGTAGTAGCAGTGCCTGCATGTGGGTGTGTGTGTATATGTGTATACCTCAGTTGCAATTTCTTTCTGTTGAATATATTCAGGTTTTTTGCAATACCTTTGCGAACTAGTAAGATTGCACATACATGCATGTGTGTTTGTGTTTTGGTGTGTGCATGCATACATGTGCATGTGTGTGCACATGTGTGTGTGTGTGTGTGTGTGTGTGTATATGGGTAGTATGTGCATGTTATTACTGGGATCATGGAGGCGGGCATGATGCTGGTCTTCTGCCTGTCCTGGCGGGCCGCGCTAATGCACAGGTAGAGGGCTAAGTGCTCCGGACGCCGGCGCTGGGAGACCCCCCAAAGCACAGGCCGGGGATTTGACTTGTCAATGGCGGCCACACTTAACGGCTTAGCGTGCGGCTATGGGGCTGCAGCAGCAGCAGCCGGCAGAGCCCTAATGAGCGGCCAGGCCTCGGCTAGCTCGTCCCATGCCCCACACACAC
>CM059278.1:27282031-27349531 GCA_030347295.1 Setipinna tenuifilis
GAAGAGGTACTGGCCTCAGATGGTAAAAAAAAACCCTGCCATGTATTTCTTTGGACTGTGTATTTTGATTTGAATTGTGTATTTTGCTCTGGGTACACTCATTTCACAAATTATCTGATCTACCTGTCTAATGATTTGTGTGCTGATGGGGCTCAGCTGGTTAGAGCCATGTTTGGATCAAATATGTGGTAGGTTGTTTTTTTTTCTCGACCCTGGCACAAAACTGTCTTTTGCTCCTGAGAAGCTGTCCTGTCTCCCAAGGTGGCAGAAGCCTAGATACCTGAATAAATCATGTGTATCTCTGACAAATGTTTTCATAAGTCAAACAAGCACTATATAAGACCTTTATTAAGAATATTGTTTAGTGGTAATTGTCAGTTATGACATGAAATATGCTATGAAATGATCTACAGAGTAGTAGTTCATGCTTGACAAACTGACAGCGATAAAGGCATCACAAAACGATATCAGGGGGACTTTATTATTATTGTGGCAATTGTTTGAGGCGTGACAGACCAATACCCCCTACTCTGATGTGGAATTACTTTTGATATGCCGGGGATATGCTTTTGGATGGAGCTAGATGCCACCGAGATGTGGCCGTCGGGAGTAAACAAACACAATTAAAGGAGCAGAAAAAAAAAATCAGGTATTGGCTCGGAGTTACATCACACACACAAAGAGCTTTCAAAGCCCAAGCCATTACTTGAACAACAACAACACAAAAAAATCTCTCACCGATAGCAATTTAGTTTTGTTAAAAATTCTTCAAAAGAGCCCCCCACACACAGCTAATTGTTATACTTTTCATGTCGCAAACAAAAGTGTGGAAAGTATAAGAGAAGAGAGAAGAGAGAGAGAGGGAGAGAGAAAAAAAAGATTATGCTAAAATGATTAATATCTTCAGTGAGGGCAGAAGTCTAATGCTGAAACGGATAAAGAACGATGCAAATGAGCTTATGTGATGATGGAGTCTTATTTGAAGTGGAACCGTTTGTTGTCAACACCAAGTGTACACTCACTCTTTTTTTTTCTTTTTTCTCTTTTTCCCCCCTTACTACAGCGAAGGTCCATTTAGACATTTCAACGCGGGAATTTGTCTCTGAATTATTCATTTCCCTAATCCACAAACGGTGTTGCTTTAGTCTTCTCAAGGGCCACATGTTTTGTGGGGGGACGGACGCCGGAGACACGGGGGCCACGCTTAGATAAAGAGCTCCGTGCGCACACCGAGACGACGCATCAAGCAGCCATCAATAAAACACACACGGGAGGAAAATAAAACCTACCTCTGCTCTCCTTTTCTGTTTAGTTCTGCTTGGTTTGTTTATTTATCTGTTGTTTTTTTTGGTCTTATATAGCCGCTCTCCCGCTCTCTTTCTTGGTGATGAGACACGGCACCGGGCTGCACACTCGGGTTGCGCATGAGTAATGGGTAAACATAGGGATCGGGTTTGGGGTAATGAAGACCGGCCCAGGCTCCACCGCCATGCTGCTGCGGTCATCTTAATTCCCTGGTACTGCCAGGCTGGCGCAGTGGTGTACAGTCAATGTGTGTGTGTGTGTGTGTGTGTGTGTGTGTGTGTGTGTGTGTATGTATATGTGTATGCGTGTGTGTGCATGGCAGGCTGGTGCAGGGGTGTATAGTGTGCATGTATGTGTGTGTGTATGGGTGTATAGTGTGCGTGTTTGTGTGTGTATGTGTGTATGCATGTGTGTATGCATAGCAGACTGGCGCAGGGGTGTATAGTGTGCGTGTGTGTTGCATATGTGTGACAGGAGACGCAGCCCAGAGGTTGGGCTGAGACACCGAGTGATGTGGCCCTGTTGGAGGGATGGAGGGGGGCTGGATAGAAGTATGGAGGGATGGATAGAAGAAGGGAGAGAGAGAGAGAAAGAGTGAAAGAGAGAGAGAGTGAGAAAGGGGGGGGGGGTAAGCTGAGACCTGTCAGCCATTCAGGCAGTGACCTCTGCCAGCTGGGAAAGCAGTAAGAGGGAGAGAGGGAGAGAAACAGAGAAAAGCGAGAATGGGGGAAAGAGAGAGAGAGAGAGAGGCAGAGAGAGAGAAAGAGAGAGGGGGAAAAAAGAGGAGACATGAGAGGTTTGGGTCGGGGGGGAGGGAGGGGGGTTGAGGCGCTTGTGCGTGTGTGTGTGGCTGCTGTGGCCTGACGTGGCGCTGGGGAAGGAGTTTCACGGTGAGGAGAGGCTGTAACTGATGCCCCAAGGGCTGGACAGGGAACTGGAGCAGGGTCAGCAGTGGAGACAGGCAGGCAGGCAGGCACACACACACACACACACACACACACACACACACGTGAGCTTAAACACACATGCAAGCTTGCACAGACACACACAGACTCACACAAACCCACACACACACACACAAACATGCACACACATAGGCACTGCAAAATACACACAGATACAAACACAAACACATCCATGCACATTCATGTATACAAATACAAGTGATGCAAGTAGCCACACAGCAAACCAAAGACATATCACAAACACACTACAGGGATGAATGGGACTTTCTTTGCATGCAAGCAAAGCAACTACTGCCAACTACTTCTAAGTTACATACATAACATACACAGTTCGGAAGCTATAGAACTGACCTAGGGTCAGAGAGAGGTACTGTACATATTCACATATGTGCTTAGCCTTGCACTTACATATTCAAACACAGCCATACATACTGATGCAAATGCATGCAAATATCTCCATGCACCATACTTATTAATACATTTCGTTTCATATGTGCTCAATATTTTCCAAAGGTGTACGTCTCCGTTTTGCAAGCATAGGCTTTTACTCTATACCTTAAAAAAAAAAACACTGACACAGAGACACAGTCTTAAATTGCAGAAAAAAAAATCTGGGCAGGGAACTTGTTATTTTATCTTTAAATTTCCTGCTATGTTTTACATTTCAAACAGTGAGATTCAGTGATTCTGGTGCACTGAAATATGCAAAGCTGCAGGACGAGGGGAGGAGATCAAAGATAAAGGCCATAGGGCATACACACATTAAGTATTATAATGAACACTCTTTCCTGCAACTCACATCCATTACTGCTGCAGGAATTATCTTTAAAACAGCAGCGGCTCAGAATAGGTACATTGTCAAGCTATCAGTCCTGTTTGAAAGGGGGAGAAAAAAAAAAATAACGTCCTCTCTATTGAGATGCGGCCCTATTTCTTGTGTGTGTGTGTGTGTGTGTGTGTGTGTGCTCAAGGCACAACGTGCGAGATTCCATCAGTGTATTTAAATGAAATCCACTGACAGTCTCAGGTCATATTTTCCTGTCACCTTTTCATTCATGGCTCCCTCTTAAGACGGGCTACGTGAGAGGTCAGGCCTGTAGAATTCCGTGTATGTTCTTCTTCCTCGGGTGGCCACATTTGGCCGAGGCCCACGATGCCGGTGGTGGTGGTAGTGGTGGATGGTTGGTGGAGACGGAGGAAGGCGAGGTGGGTGGGGGGTGGGGTGGGGGTGTAGAGGCTAAAGGCCGCATTAATCCACGTCACTGCGGCCAAATAATTTATCGGCCTGTTCAAACAAACTGTCCACTGGCCGCCCACTGCCCCCCAAACACACCCCCTCCAACACCACTACCATCACCCCACCCACCCCACACCCCCCTCTCTTCTCGGGGATGGAGTTCGGACCGTGCCGGCATAGCCCTCCTGACCCCCATCCGTCTTACGCTTATCTCTCTCGCCGCTGTCCACTCCTCGTCACTCCCCCCTTGCTTCTTACACCCGTCCTCTCCCCCCAAACACACACACATATCCACACACACACACACACACCCCTCCCAAACACTCATACACACACACACACACACACACCCAAAACACAGACACCAACACCAACAACACAGCCTTGCCCATGCCAGGACAGAGCAGGGCCCTGGGGGGAGGGGGAGGCAGAGCTGAGCGTGAGCTAGGCAAACAAACCCCCCAGCCCCCCCCCCCACCTACCAACAACAACAACAGCACCACCTCTGACGCCCTCACAGCCATTCTCTCAGCCACTCACTGCACTCACCCAGGCCCTCCACTGGGGCAGGGATGCAGGGAGAGCTCGGGGGATTTATGGCCCACCATCAGAGTCGGGCACTGGGGAAGAGAGAGCTGTCACAGTCGGCGTGGGCTGGAAGGTGGAGAGTGTGGTGGGTGGGTGGTGCGAGGTGGCTGATGGCTGCTGGCTGGACTGCATGGGGGATTTAGGGTGGGGTTGGGGATGGGGATGGGGTTGGGGTTCGGCGTGGAGGGGGCTGTGGATGTGCACGAGCTGACCAGGCTCTGGGATCCTCCAGGGGCTGAAAAAGAGGTGGGCTGAGGCCAATGCGTTATTGAGACCTGGGTGGGGTGTGTACAGGATGCTGGGAAGAGGCCTGCACAGTATCTCTCACACACATGCACAACACACACACACACACACACACACACACACACACAAAGACACACACACACATAATACACGTATGCCTGCGCACACACACAGTCGCTAACAAACACACACACTCTGCCCTGGTCAATCAATACCCGGTCCCTGCAGTGGGCCAGAGCAAGCTGTTTGAAAAGTCAGAGTGGCATGAAATGGCCGTGATTAAATTACTGAGACAGACACATTTAGAATGCGATTGCATTAAGAAAGCAAGTCGGCCAATTAGGTGAGGGCCGCATTAATAGCCCTGGATGGTCCTGGCATCTGATCACGGATTAATGTACATCAGACCCATCGAGCCATTTGTGTGTGTCCGTGTGTGCATGTGTGTATGTGTGTGTGTGTGTGCATATGTGTGCGTATTTCTGTGTGTGTTTGTTATTTGTGTGGAGTAGCATTTCACCAGGCTATGACAACTGATGTCACTGCCTTAGTGCTGGGAGTGTAACAATGCTGTGGGTCTAACAATACAAAACCACTGTGTAAAGACTGTAGCAGTTTGTTTCTTCTGAAGTGTTCCAAAAAACTCCACAACATCTGTTCCAAATACAAGTGCTAAAAGCCCATTAGTATTCACTAATATGTAGCTGGGTTAGCTTGTTGCTTTGGTTGCGTTGCATCTGCCTCAATAGCCAAATTAGGAAACACCATGAGGGAAACACAACACTAGGCTCCATCTAGGGCAAAGGAGAGAAAAAAAAAATGTTTTTGCTCCAGGAAGGTCTCAGCAACGGATCTGCTTATATCAACACACTTCCAGAGTCAACCAATCTTGTGTTTCCAGAGTGTGCATTTTTTAAAAACCTGCTTGGCACATTGTTATTCTTTTGAGCCCTTGGCGTATATCGAGTGCTTTGTGAGAGCAGTTTTTAATATGAATTATTTACCCCGGAGAGCCCCGCACTAAGATGCCCCGTTTGGTTTGAAAGGAGCGCCTGCCCACCCCACCGCCCCCACCCCCCCGCTCCTAATTTTACAGCTGGTCAGGCAGAAGTACAGCAACTAACCCTGGGGTCACATTTCGGAGGAGGGAATTGACTTTCTTTCCACATAGCCCATTTTCGTGTACTTAGAAAAAAAAAGCAGGCAGAATGTAAGGCTATACACACAGAGCCAAAAGGTTACACTAAATGTTGCACTGTTGGGAATGTTTAGATAATTACTGCTATAGACACCTTTCTCTTTCTCTCACTCGGCTGCACCCTAGTCCTCCCCTCTCTCTCTCTCTCTCTCTCTCTCTCTCGTGAACCTCTTTCTCCACCTCAGGCACGCGTTAGGTGCACAGGCACAGGATCGATTGCGCTCCTCGCTCCTCTTCGATTTGCCGAGATCTGGGGGGGAGGATGCTCCTGTTCCCGTTCCTCTTTATCTGTGGGTGACCCCGTCACCAGGGCACACGGACTAGGGGGCCAGGGTCCCCTTCACTGGGACACCAGGAGTCAGGAGAGATACACGCACACACCGAGGGGGAAGTTAGCACCTCTGATGACCGGAAAATAGGTTTTAACCTGATAATCACACCACTGGGAGAACCACATGTATTATTACATTCACTGCAATATTAAACAATAGGCATCTATATAAAAACGATGCTCAATTAAAGTAGTATATCATCCAGCATTAACAGCCTAGACTCCCAGAGACTTGTAAAAAATACAGGAGATCCTGCTCAATGAAAAATGTTTGTGGATAACGGAGTAGGGAACTAAACAGAAGTAGTGCAGCAATGCTACTTTCATGATTGCATGGCAGCTCTTTGTTGCTTTGTTGCATTAATGATGTCACCTCCATCTGCGGTGTTGGAAAGCATGGAATCTACAGAGAGTTTGGAACAGAGGCAGGCTGAGTGTCAGTGAAAAATGTAGCACTGTGCGATTATACAGCAGTAACCTGTTTGTGACACGCACTTGGCCTCACCTAAAGTGACTTTGCAGAAGTAAGTAACTGTTTTTTCTGTGTGTGTGTGTGTGTGGGTGGGTACCTTTGAGTATATGTGTGTGGGTGTATGTGTGAGTGTTGTGTGTGTGTGTGTGTGTGTGTGTGTGTGTGTGTGTGTGTGTGTGTGTGTGTCTGTGTGTCTGTTGTGTGTGTGTGTGGGGCGGGTTGACTCGTCTCCCTCAACACCATTTCTTTATTTCAGTGGAACTCATTCGTCTCTCCACCCCCCCGCCCAACGCCCCCCCAGCCACCCCCCCACAACAAAAAGAAAAAACAAACCAAAAAATGCCCCTCGAAAGCCTCTTGTCAGGTTGCCCTGGCTCACCCTTTCCAATTCCTCCTCCTCAGCATGTTGGCTTTTGGAGGATGATTAATAGACAGAGCCTAAAGAAACTTTACTCGCCGCTGCCTCGGCCAGACGTGTTTTGGATACAGAGAGAGGGAGAGGCTGGGTCACACAGGGGCTTTTCAGAGCTGGCCGAGCGATCTCCTCGGGCCATGGCGGTGGCAGTGCTTGAGTGTGTGCATTTCCTAATTGCCCGTGGAGTTGCTGTGAGTGCTACACTCTTGCTCACAGCTAAGCCATTTGTAGCTGCACGCTTTTACAAATGTTTTATCACTTTCCGAATGCGCAGTGGCTGTGTCCTACCAGGCCTGCATTTTATGCACTCTGCCTTTTCAGAGGGAATTATTTCAGACCAGTATCATCTTACCACAAGGACTACAGTTGAAAATGAGCCTGTTGGCTAACACGGTCACCTTTACCTTCATGTTTATCAATGTTCTATTAATGTGAACAAATTAATAAGTAAACAAACTAATAAATGAATATTATAATGTGCAAGGGTGTTGAAATTATGAAGGGGGATACAATCATTGGAAAATATCATACCACATTTGTCAGTGTCAAATCAAAATGTACAGAATTCTTATTTTATTGTTTTTTTTTTGTCATATGTGTGTTATTGTCGAAACTATAATCGTTAAGAAATGGGCCTCTGTCGGGTCTGTGTGACTGTAACGAGGGGACTAATAGCTGAGCCTACTGTCATCCTCGTTAATGAGGCTCGTTGTGGGTTCAGAAGGCACGCACCCCACAGCTGTCACTGGCCTGCCTATGATCTCATGACAAAGTGTCCCAAAGCAGCTCAGAGATCACATGGCCTAACTCTGCGTAGTGACTAACTGCCATTACACCACATGTGAAAAATGAGAAATCCATGAGGAAAATGATTGATGGGCCCATTTCTGTCAAGCCAACAAGTCTTAACTTTGCTGCACTGTTAATAGGTGCAATAGCTTTTCACTCTGAAGTTGCACAGTAGGCCATTAAATGTAAAAAATGGTTATTTTTTTCCCCGGACTGGCCTTTCAAAAGCACTGTACTGAGAATTGATGTGTCGTGTAGACTGCACTGATAGTATATAGACCTAATTATTCCCTCTAAAACGGTTTCTTTTGATCAGCAGAATTCAAAACTACAGACAATCCAGCCACGGAGTAGATTAGATACCAGCAAGGCCTGCTGGCAAATGTGGACAAGGCCCAAGATTCGAGGGGGATTGCAAGTGTGGGGGATGGGATGGGATGTGATGGGATGGTGGAGGGAGTGGGTGGGGGGGGTGTTGGGGTTGAACCTGGAACGAAGCCGGCGGCACGAGAGGAGCCAAAAGTGCGGTCCAAAAAAGCGCCTGGCGCCCTTCCAGGCCGGGCCTGGCACTTGGGCACTCTGGCGGGTGGGCGGGCGCGGGGCGAGACTGGCACCCTGTAGGATGATGGATGTGGCATCCCCTCCTCACCCGCGCAGGAGACCAGGAGAGAGCGAGCACATTAGGCAGCTGTATGATTGTCTCAGGACATCTGAGCAGAGATAGAGAGTGAAAGAGATGAGAAGAAGGGGTGAGGAAGGAAAGAGAGAGGGGGGGTGGGGGGGGGAGAAAAGGCTGGCACAGGCCGTATCACTGGCTCCTTCCCCATGCGTTACACATGTCTCCTCCGATACTCCTACACTGCACCTTGTGCTATTGTCCACAGGAATCCCCCACCCCAGCCTCCTACACGGGCAGCATGCACCACTGCCGCCACAGGCGCAGCCAACGGAGGGGCTGCCGACCATGACAAATAAGGAGGATATGCTCGAATAAAGGAAGGCATGCATGTTCCGGTAGGATCTGTGGTTGCTGAGAGAGGGGTGTATGTGTGTGTGTGTGTGTGTGTGTGTGTGTGTGTGTTTGTGTGTGTACTGTATGTGTGTGTGTGTGTGTGTGTGTGTGTGTATGTGTGTGTGTGTGTGTGTGCATTACAGCTCATTCTCATCATAATGCACAGGATGGCGAGCGATCCAAGGGAGTAATCTCATTAGGGAGATGGGGACACAGGCCCGCTTTTCCTGAAAGAGAAAAAAATAAAACAAAACAAAACAAAACAAAACCAAAAAAAACACAGCACAACAAAAAATTATACATCCTCTATGTCCGACTGCAACTGCTGCTGCAAATGCAAATCGTATCAGGGGAAATGCTGATGAAAAGGCAGACTGTCAAAGCCCATCCGTGAAACACGCGTTCGCAGCAAGGCCCTCGTGTCCCCTGATAGTGACAAACGATTCCGAGTCAAACCTTTCAAAAAGAAAATAATAAAATTTTGATTGTACACAGGCTGGTTAATAATTGATGGAGTTGACTTTCAACTGCCACACTCCAAAAAGTACTCTCAATAATTTATCCCCCACTGAGAGTCAAGCCAAGTTTGTACAGCCGGACACCTCATGAATATCAAATAATAATGCAAAACAAAAAAAAAGATAAATCTGAAGGGCAGTTAAAAACAAAATGGGAACTATAAGACTCATCAGTGTCCACCCAGACGAGGCTGTGAAAATAGCCTCTGAAAGATCAGCCTTGATCACGATTAAAGAAAACAGTTGTTGAATGAACTTGTAGTGAAGAATATCAACTCTGTAATGTGGGGCATGAGGGAAATATATCCTTTATAACCCCTTGCCACCCCCCACCCTACACACACACACACACTCACACACTCAAATGCACTCAAAGTTTTATTTCTTTAATTTGCCTGGCGAAAGGGAGAGATAAGCCACTTAATGGACGGATTGCATCATTTATTAATGTGTCGGAATCTTCCATTAATTAATCGCATCACATCCAAATCATCTGCTGCCACGCTTGATGTGGCATGTCACTGAATTTCGGGTTTCGGGATTTCGTTTAAAATCGTTTAAGAGTAGCAGATAAGTGCCCGGGTACACTATGTTATCATGATGACGTCTAATGACTTGATAAGACTTATCATTAGGAACTATTGTTCGCGGCAGGGCCATGGGAGGGCAGAAGCCTAATTTAATAACATAAGTGGCATGATTTTCACTTATGCCTACATGCAGGCTAGCAGTTCGGGGGCAAATTCGTTACCCCGACAAGAAAGTCGCAACTTTTCTCGACGAAGTGTACTTTCTTGGCCAGCGGGTGACCTTGGTTCGAGCAAGTACATATTTCAAAACTATGAGCGGAATTAGTGTATAATTTATATATAAATGAATAAATAAAACATGGGTGCATTTTTACTATGCCTATGCTGTGAGATTCTTCACAATGTTGAGGGCAGAGCTTACCCTCCCACAGATAAATCACGTCTGGCTCTTATTATGTATGTTCAGGCACACACACACACCGTGCTATATGTGCATAAATATGCATAAACACTGGGGCCACTATGTGCCATCCTCACAGCACACACACACACACACACACACACACACACATGCCTATAGGTGCGCATTTATCCTCTACAAACGCAGCACACTTCTGGAGATGCATGACATATTCTGTTCATTAACAGGGGGTCAAAGTGGAGAAAAGGCTTTATGACAGATGCGCACAAATCCATCTTGCTGTGTGTGTGTGTGTGTGTGTGTGTGTGTGTGTGTGTGTCAGTGTGTGTGAGAGAAAGTGTAGGTGCAGTGGGTGTATATATGTGTGTGTAGGTATGTTTGTGAGAGTAAGAGAGTCTCACAGCTCTGTGATAACGCAGCACTGCAACATATGAGCTGCCCTCTTCAGTGCTCCTAATCAACACCTCGTTATAGCATGTGTGATCTAGCTTGTGTGGGATATATGTGTGTGTGTGTGTGTGTGTGTGTATTTGTGTGTGTTTCTGCCTGTGTGTTTGGGTGTGTGTGTGTGTGTGTGTGTGTGTGTGTGTGTGTGTGTGCGTGTGTGTGTGTGTGTGGGTGTGTTTGTGTAGGTGTGTTTGTATGTGTGTGTGTGTGTGTGTGTGTAGGTGTGTTTACATGTATTTGTGTGGGTGTGTATTTGTGTGTATGTTTTGTGTATATATAGGCCACCTACAAGCCTGCTCCAGACCACATTAAAGCATCCCAATTTCCGTTATTGTTTACCCAACACACAGTCATTTGTTGTCCAGCTAGAAGCTCCCCAGCCTGAGCAAAACAAATGTCAAGTAGCTGCCCACACCCCCCCCCCCCCAACCCCCCTTCCTACACCTCCCCTCCCTTCCTCCTTCCCTCGCTCATAAGTGTCTCGGACTTGGTTTTAACCGCACTTCTAAACGCACACTTTGCTGGGGTCCTGGAGCATAATATAGTCTTTCTCCCCTACATTACTTTCTTACTCCACGGAGGATTTAAAGTTCAGTTCACAGGACAGGACCGGAGATGAAGCACCCACTCACAGACAATGCTTCAGAGAGCACATTCAGCAAAAAAAAAGAAAGAAAGAAAGTGAAAGGAAAAGAAACTGAAAGGAGAGGAGAGGAGAAGAGAGGAAAGGAAAGGAAAGAAAAGGGGTGGGTGGGGGGAGAAAGAACAAGTGCAACTGGAAAATTTCACTACAATGTAACTGCCTGGGAATGAGATTTACATCGTCTGGCCTGCCGGCTATTTAATCATCGGCGGGACAGCGCATGGTAGGTAGAGGAGAGGGCCGACCTGAGGCCCACCATACATCCACCATGAGCAATGGTCCGACTGGACACGTGTGACACAATGGAGGACAGCTTGAAATAAACACCTTTCTTCGGCGGGGGGTTGCTTCTCGGTGTTGCTCTCCTCTCCTCCGTCTAAGCCACAAACACACCACCGCCGGCATAAATCACCCCCCCCCACCCCCACCTCTTCGCTAAGGGCGTATAGATCTATTCTGAGAGCCGGGTCCTGAGAGGAATGGATGGCTTCTTGGCTCCTGCTCGACCCGAGCAATTGGGAGCTTGGAAGCCTCGGTGCCCTGATGCTGCGAGACGGCGGAGGGGGGAGAGAGGGGGGAGCGGTGGGGGGAGCAGGGGGTTCCACAGGGACCCTGACAGGGGGCCGACGGCCCTTAAGAAAATGAATCAGAGTGTCGGTCCGGCGCGTCATTCGTTGTGCGTGGAGCGACTCTGCTGCCACCGTGGAAACCCAGCAGATGGGGGTATGGGGAGGGGCGGGGGTTGGAGGGGCGGGGGGAGCCAGTGTTAGTGGGGGCAACCGGTGTAAAGGAGAGGAGAGGAGAGGAGAGAAGACCTTGTTTCCCTGGAGTAGATGGAACATGACAGCGACTGAACTCCCACCGCCAAGTCCCCGCTCGCACGCCCGGATCCATTTAATTTGCACATGGAAATTAAGCCCACTGCTGGAAAAAGCCCACTCAAGGAGAGGTCATTTAAGAGGTAATCAAACTGATCCATTTACTGTGCGGCACAAAAAGCTTCTGGGGGTGAAGCAGCGCGCCATGGAGAGGTCCATCCATTCGCCATGTTCAGTTGCCCATGCACAATTTTGTAAATGAGGCCATGGGATCCATCTGGATTCCTCTCGAACACATGGTGACACACACACACACACACATCTTAAATACACAAATCTTAAACACACACAGACACTTACACACACACGTGAGCATGCACACACACACACACACACACACACACACACACACACACATACACACGGTTATATGTATGGCAGTGGCATGATTTTTTGTCAAGGTGTCTTATGTGGGGGGAGAATTAGAGGAGATAGAGTGTGACGCTTAACCCCAGTTCATCTTTGGAGATGGCGATGCGTTCACTGCACAACTTTCAGGGTCCCGTCATGGTCCACCATTTGTCTGATGGGGGTTAAATGTCAATTCCAATATTTTCCACTGCATTTGAGACAATACCGTTAGCAGTGTGGTGGTTCCAAGTGAACCATTGAAAATATTTGGAATGGCTTGTCAATATTGTGAACATTACCGCATATGAACTTACATTCATTATATCGCTCGCAATTGCTGCCTTAATGAATAAACATTAAAAAAAACTACGAACAAATAAACTAACACTGACAAATAATAACAAATGAAACTTTACAAAATGATCCTCTGTAGCGGATTCAAAAAAAAGGGAAAAAAATGAAAGGCGTTGCATCCAGCGTTTCATCTCTTTAGCACTGATTATAAGAGAAAGATCCCGTCTGTTGTGATGTGCGCTTGGCAACAGTCTGGCTTTAAGAGCAGAGACTAATAATGCAAACTAATCCACGGCAAACATCTGTCAGTATCACGCTGTGCTGAATGACTAACGACTCGGATGCACAAGTTGGCAGATAAGAAAGTGAGGAGGCAGTGTGAGTGACAGGCGTGCTTTTTTGGGGAGGGTTGTCTAGGGGGGGGGGGTACAGGAGGGTGGGGGGGGGGGGTAGGTCTCATGAGGCTGAGGCACCAAACTCTGCCTCCTCCTCCTCCTCCTCCTCGTCTGTACGTACGTACATGCCGTCTGCATCTACAAGGCACTTCCAATTATTCACGGAATATTGAAATTGCTCGGAGGAACAAAGCGAGTGTGTTTGCTGACGTCTGTCTCAATGAAAGCCATTTGGCATTATCAACCTGTGCACCACAACTACTGTCATGGCCTACTTCACACTGCTATGGAGCTATGGATCAATTTATCACAGATTAGAAAAAAATAGACATCTCTTACAACGGTAATAAACTCTGATATCTCACCAAGTGTCTGTATTCTTGGATAATTAACCCGTTATCACCTTGACCTTTCCAATTTCCTAAAAGTCGTTTCTTTTTCTTCCCACCTCGTTTTTTTTTTTTTTTTTAACACCTCAGAGCCTCCTTACAATCTGCCGAGCTTGTCACATTCACATGTGAAGCCAATATCCTTTTACCGTCAGAGCCAGCCAAAGAAGTAAATGCCAGTATGTCACAAATAATTGAACAGTCCCAGTCAGGCCTGGGCTTCATTTGATCTCGCATTGTTCATGTGTTTTTTTCCCGCCTCCATGGCTCTCGCATGGGGCGCTCGAAATCCTCCTGATAATTCAATTGTGCGGCCCTCCACAGACACTACGCGGTCAGCAAAAGTCTGCCTGCTGAACAAGCTCATATTTCAACATTGCAATGCAATTTCATCATCTTGGGTGGGATTTGATAGACAGTTCCTGCATATTTCATTATCGCCTTTTTTTTTTCTCTCTCCACGTTTTTCTACCTGAGGCGGATATAAATGCTAAGAATATCCTTGGCGTAGCGCGGCAGTGAAGCTATTGAGCTATGGGTCAGTTAACCTCACAACTTAGCCCGAGCTGAGGACTTCTAGACAGCCTCATACGCAAGACATACTGAACTAAAGTCCTGGATGCTTTAGCAAAACCGCCAAGCCAACACAAAGGACAGCGACACAAGAAGGCAGTGCGGACAGTGAGAATGAAATCGAAATCCATCATGTTCACGGCGTATTTGAATACCGTCCTCGGCGCTGCCGTCTCCGCACCTTTGGCTTCAGTGTGACACATGATCTGATCTGATTGCTGTCGGGGCCCCAGGGGTTGGGGTTGGGGGGGGGTGGGGGGGCGGGAAGGAGTGAGAGGGGTGGGGGTGAGGCGGGTGCGGTTGATGGAGGCGCGCTGGCTGTGTGCTTCGTGTGCTGCCGACAGCGACGACACGGGGAGCTGTTTGAAGATGATCGGCCCTGGCAGGTTTCACACGGCTCGGAGGTCCCTTCCCAGTCAGTGCCCCCGCCGCCGCAGACAGCCGCCGTGGCAAACAGCACATCAGCCTGCGCGGCCAGGGGTGTAATGCGAAGATGTACACAGAAAGTGGCTTCACTTTTGGAAATCAAGTGGGATTTGACTCATTTTGTGTCCTCACATGGCACTATTTTACTCGGAGGAGGTGTGCAAAAATATTCACATGAACCTATTTTCAAACCAAATGTGCATCATCACGTCTTGTTTTTTTTTCACATTTTATGTCACCACATATATGTTTTTACACATTGAATACAATAAAAACACATAGGTTAGGTTAGCCTTTAGCCAGTGGCTAGTGTGTCAGTGTGTGATACCATACACACCTCACAGTGCCAAAACACCCCGTGGCAACCTTCAAGCAGTGGACCGTGATGTAATGTCTCGATGTAGCATAAAACACACATTTTATATGTACAAAACATGTCCAGTGGAAACATGGTGGGATATTTCTTGACCTGAGAGAAAAGAGGAGAGAGCAAAATCCTTGCAGTGCCTGTGGCGTTGCCAAGACTGGGGCACTGATGAAAAAGGCAGGTTGAGAAGAAGTGGGTTGTTTCCTGTGAAACAAAAGAGATCTCCATCTCAATTCAAAGGAGGACTATTAATTAAATTTATTTCAATTAACTGACGGTTAACACCATTCAGCGTGCACACGGACCGCTATGGTTTTAATGAAATTGTCTTCTAAAGGTCAGTAAATACTAAAAGGAAGTCAGTGTTTTCTTTTTTTTTACGTGTTTTAAGTCACTGGAGCGTTCAATGCTTTGAGCTGGTACAAGCTGAAACATAACGAGAGCTATTGATATTGCCAGGCACATAAAACGAGAAAGGGCCCTCCCTCAGCTAGAAATGAGCTCATCCACAAGGTACCCCACCACCACCACCTCACCCACCCTCCCACCAAGCAACTGTCTCTTGGTCATGATCTCGTTCATTGTAAATGCATTCGAGCCATCATTACAGGGCATGGGCCATTAAGCACAGTGACCAATTTCATTGTGTGTGAGTTTTACATTTGGTCTGCTTTCCATTGTTTATATAAATTATACTGCAGCAAGGATTCATTGGATGAAGTCATCAGCGACGCTCCAATATAATAAAAAGGTCCCTGCAATGCAGCTTAAAAAGTGGGTACTGTGCCTTTAAGGCAATGTGTCATGGTGCGACTGGGGAGACGTCTGTATGGTCATGTGTCAGACTTGAGTGGCTGGGCTGCTGGTGTAAACACTGACGAGGTCCCATCCCGCTGCGCACTGCAACTTTGGAATGCAGGATGTGTCAGGGACTGGGGTGCTCGGGAGGAGGTAGAATTCCGCATGTGGATGTGCACTGAATAGGGTGTGTGTGTGTATGTCTGTGTGTTTGTGTGTGTGTGTGTGTGTGTGTGTGTGTGTGTGTGTGTGTGTGTGTGTGTGTATGTGTATGTGTGTGTGTTTACCAGTGTGTGTGTATGTGTGTGTGTGTGTGTGTGTATGTGTGTGTGTGTGTGTGTGCGTGTGTGTGTGTGTGTGTGTGTGTGTGTGTGTGTGTGTATATGTATGTGTGCACACACTGTTAGCCCTCCCCATCCCCATTCACATTTGTCAGACTTTTTGAAAGTCAAAGAAGTTGTCACTCACCTGGTTTGCTGCACCCCTCGCCACCACCCCCACTACCCCCATCACTCCTATACCCACCCCATTCATGCATTCCCCTTCATGGAGGTTGATGTCACTTCCCCCGTTGCTAATCCTAGCACTAATCCTTGTCAATAACACCTGCAGGTGTAGCCGCCCGCTTTTCAGTTCCCACACCGAGTTTTCTTTTTTCGCTGAGTCAGGGGAAATAAATTAGCATGTAAGTTGGGGGGGGGGGGTGTCTATAACTTATTCAGGCATGTTACACTACACCCTCCCTACTCCCCCCCACCCACCCCCACTTTTTTCTGGCTGGTGTCTGCATACTTACAGAACAACCATGGTGCGTAGAGCCAGCTGATGAAGAAGCATATGGAGTCATTTGTCATCTCTGCTGTCTCAGGCTCTATTCTATGAAAACCTCATTCGAGGAGCCGTCGATGATCGCCTTTTTCATCTGCCACCTCTGTACTTCTAATGAGGCCTCTGCCTCAAAACTTCAGCAAAAGAACTCAGCAACTACTTTCAGACCGACCGCCGCAGCCGTTCTCTTAGCTGCTTATTATTTACAGATTAATAGCAAGCAACACAGCGAACTTCAGGCTGCGCCACACTGCGATGCTAACACGAGGAGCACCACCTAATTGCATGTCTTGTGCTGGGGAGGGTTTCTGTACCAATCCACAAGGGGTAAGGTTTTTTTTTTAGTGGTGAGAATTTCTGTAACAACTGGATGGAATGAATCTACATGCATTATTAATGACTTCTTCTTTCTGATTATGTTAAAGGAAATAATTTCAGAAAACATCGTACGACGCCACTCTCTATTTCTGTAGGTCGGCCTGAAACATGCAATCCAATTAATTAACTGAGATGATATTGATTTCTTGCAGTAGCATCATACCATTGTGAAATCAATTCTCCTGTGTTAATGACAGTCCTCCATTTCCTGCAAAAGCTATCTGGCCAAGCTTACTCTGGGCCGTGTGCTTGGGCTGCACGTTGACCTGAGGAAACCCACCGCTTCCTTGGAAAATGAATCATAACATCATATGCGTGGATAAAAGTAAATTAGCTGTCTAATAAGAAAATAAACTGCTGGGCTTATTATGATCTAATTGTAATTGATTGACAGAGACTTGCTTTCCCTTGCACATACATTTTGATACCACAGATGTTCATTTTTAATTAGTTACTATGCAAATCATACTTCAAAAATAATTGCTACCTCCTTTCTTACAACACATACCCAGCGTATTTCAGGTAATGGTTTTGATTAGGTACAACAGAAATTTACCATAACTGATAAAAGAGGATGTTACTATATTGTAATATACATACTTTGTAAGAAGTGGGATTACTGTTGTCATGTTATAGTGAAAGGAGAATATTTGGAGGGAAAATATAGATTCACTGAACAGGCAGCAGAGCTGTGCTGTCTGGCCATGAAAACTCCACTTGAATATTCATGTGAGCACACACTGAACCTATGCCAGCGTTACTTTTATTTGGATTATGTGTTTGATACAATTAGATCCTCGGTATAAACAGTCTGCCCCAGCAGCAGTGGAACCAGCAGCCATGGAGTCCGGTTGCCACCCGGGCCAGATCTGGCCCAGTCTCTGAGGTGTTTTTTTCAGGCAGAGTGGGTGGGGATGTGCCCATGAATCACAGGCACGGCGGAAACATTTGTAATGCATTGTACTGCGGTGTTCACACTTTGCCTGTGCAAATCTCCGCAGTCTTTAAACACTAATCCGCTGGGCAGTAAATTCTGTGTTGTCTCGTTCTGACGCTGGGCCCGAGGTTATTTTCTCTTCAATAATCTCATAGGCAAGCATAACTTGATTAGAGTCCAAAATTCAAGGGTAAAACTATTGATTGTATCCAAATGGAATGAATCTGAAACACAATTATGTGGACCATCTCCTCAGACATTTATTTGTCTGGCTGGTTAAATCAGTGGCTCACATTCACAGATCCTTTAAAGGCAAACCCAATCCAATTATATAGATAAATAAGACTAATCATGCAACAAAATTTGAATATGAGGTTTATGGGCGGGTCGATAAGCATAATCATTCACCCGGTAAAATTTACAGCATAATTTCAGATAACACACGGGGAGAGAAAAGGAGGCAAATTGCAGAGATAAATAGTCCTCCAGTAGACATTAACATATGGATTATAGGGGACTCCGATAAGGAGAGAGACATTTCATTAGCTCAGGGAAACATTCGATTAAAAGGGTTTTTTTTCTATTTACACCGTTTCCATAATTCATACATGAGGATCTTGTCAGAAAGGTGTAAAAGGTGTGACTTCCTCTGTGGAGCGGCTACATACCGACTATCTGGACTTCCGCACAATTGGTGCAGAAAATGTTAAAATCGGAGCTGAACAGGTTACTACACAACATGATAGCGTAACTGCTTCTATGTGATACTCACAACCACATAGTGTTGTGGGTGTTTATATGTGGATGACTGCAGAGCTATTCCCTTCAACTCTACTCTGCTGTTATATAGTTAAAAAAACTCTTTTATTATATTTTCTTTAAGTTAAACACCAAACTATCTGTTGCTTTACTTGTTAAGTGAACAAACTGGCAGCAGTAGACAAGTCTCCATTTTTTTTCCCTGGGTTGTATGTGAACGAGCCAGACTGTAAAATGATACAGAGATGAGATCTCAGATCTGTATCCAGGCTGAAAGCTCCACCGCGTCTGCTGAGCTGGCAGCTAGACTCTGCAGATAAAAAAAGGGTTCTCAATCGCAAAATCATTCACTTGGATGACACCCATGCCTGTACCAAACTTGAGCTCGGCTTTCAGGGCGTTAGTGAGGTGGTGGGGGAAAAAAGCTGAAGGATCCAGCTCAAACCTGAAGTCTAAGTCAGGAGAGGTGAGCTGGGGATGGCCAACGGACGGCGGTGAGTCATAAACGAGGTCCAGACAAGCCGAGCCCGGGAGCCCAGACTCGATCAATCTCCCACTCAGCCGCCACTACACTGGGCTGCATATAAAAGGGGATGAGTCACCCAGTAGAGAAAACAAGGCTTCCTGCAGCCCCACTAGGGCTGGTCACAATATACACACACACACACACACACACACAAACACACACACACACACACACACACACACACACACACACACACACACACACACACGCACACACACGCACACACACAGCAAACCACAGCTACTAATAAGACCAGCATTACTTCCAATCTATACTCAGGGTCACTGTTATATAAAACAAACAAAGGGGTGTGGGGGTTGGCATGAGAGGAATTCTACACAATACATTCCATTCCACATTGGTATTTACAGTACTATAGTCACAGGTGGAAATTGTGGCACCTATTTGATGTAACCATTATCTGAGCCAGCTGATCCTAATGAGCTCACATATCATCAGACAGGTAGATGAGCTACATAATTAGCGAAATCTCCTGTGTTCAAGTGCGGAAAGGAATCTATGGCAGGGTTTTTCTTTCTGAAGACAGGTGTCAACCTCTGACTATACGGTGGTGTACTTACATAAGAGAAATACATGAATACAGTATGGTAGCACCTAGATATGATATTAGTATGAGACAGGATGAAAGCAAACATAATGGAGTCAACATTGGCATGAAAGTGGATCTAGATGGAATTTGTGCTTATTTAATGCATCAGTGAATGCCTGTGGATAGGGTTGAAGTTTAATCGTGCATTTACATAATTTTTGTTTTGACAGTCATAACTGCAAAAGTCACCCCATGGTTACAGCACGTGTGATAAAAAAAATGATAAATGCGTTCATAAATAAATAACAGAAGCACATTAGAACGACATCAGAGTGCCAGAATTCAAAAGGTGTGTCTCCTCCGTTCGGTGATGAACAATTGCTTAATCGCCATGGACACCTAAAATCATGAAGGAAAACGCGAGAGCACTTAGACGTCAATTTCCAGTGGGGCTTAATGACTGCAATCGATGGGCGCTACATGTTTGAAGGACAAACACGTGTTTTCGTTCTCCTTAGCTTAATGATGGTGTTTTCAATCACACCCTTTCATCTAGTGTGACAGGGCCGGGGGTGGGGTGGGGTGAGGGGAGGGGAGGTATGGTGGAGTGTGGTGTGGTGGGGTTGGGGTTGGTGTGGTAAGGAGATT
Source organism: Setipinna tenuifilis (assembly GCA_030347295.1). Lineage (NCBI taxonomy): Eukaryota > Metazoa > Chordata > Actinopteri > Clupeiformes > Engraulidae > Setipinna > Setipinna tenuifilis. Next base: position 27,302,246 of record CM059278.1, read on the forward strand.
CAAGGCTTGCTCCCAGACGTGAGCTCTTCTCGCTTTTGATAAAGCCATGGACATTTACCATCCACTCACAGTATGAAAACCTCATCTCATCCCACCTTTATTGTGTCTTCAAATCCATTTGCCACAATCTGCGGGTATGACATCCCACCTACTGCCCGCCGGCTGTGAACCACATGTCGAGATCGACGCACAATCTTCTTTGAAGACCCTCAAAAGGGCTTTTCTTCCCAGTACCGAGACGCCAGACTTTCAAATGAATGTCCCCTCAATCACCTAATCAATTGGAGACACATAGGGTGAAAACTAGCTCCTGTCAACAGCCACGGTGGCAGTATTCTGACACTGGTGCACTGTGGGTAATTGCCCCCGCACCCACACAGCCACCCACACACTGACACACCGACACACACACACACACACACACACACACATATAGACACACACATGTCTGCCTTTTGCTTGCAACTTTCACCTTGACTCCAGTGCTCCCCGAAGGCTCCTTCCGACAAATCAGACTACCTCTCTGGAGCACCAGCTCAGAATTGATGCTTCCTGCAGCTATGTCACTCAGCTAGCTATTACTCCACACCTTGTCATACACCTGACATACATTTCTTCTTCAAATGAGAAACTCTTCAACTGGAATGCTTTTTTTTTCATGCTTTCTGCTTTCCATTAGCAGCTTTCTGTAGGCTCCCCCACCGTTCCACAATGGCTTTTGAAAGCCTCCACGAGCTATATACAGAGCACCTCAGCAAACACTGTGTAGTGTTTCATTACATCTGCACCTGGGGTGCAAAGGGTTTATCGCCACGCTGATGACTTTACTTTGACGGACCAGGTCACATGACACCGTGCTGTGGCATACTTTTATTGCCACGGTCGGGAGGAGGGGAAAAAAAAAAAGGGACACGCATGCCTTCGTTTCACAATACCCAAGTCACGGGCAAAACACAAGTGAATAAATAAAATACAGCGCTATTGAGGGAGACATTGTTAAATTAATTGCCTCCTTTACCTATGCAGTGTGAAAGTGACAATGGCTTCACAGCTTATCGGTGCTCAAAGTGCGAGCAGCGAGCACTTCCAGCTCCTGTGCAGACAGATGGTTCATTCAAAAGAAATGACAAATAAAAAAAAAAAGTCTAGAATCTCACATGCTGTCTAAGAGCATCATACTCTTTTTGAATGGTCCACTAATCTTTTGAATGTGGCTTTTTGTCTTCGCCAGTCACCGAACTTTTCAGTTCCTTTGATATGCCGATAAACTGTCTGGCGACAAATCATTCAATTAAAATATATTTTCTGCGGTTCCCTGAGTTTTACTTCTGCTCTTTGAATACAACTTCATTGTGCCCCAAAAAATTGGAAAAAGACTGCAAGGGCATAGCCAAACTGAAGGGTAAAGAATAAAGGGGTTGAAAGTCATAATAAATAGAACACAGAAAGTTAATTTGAAAGATAAATCTCACATTTTATGCTCCCCCGCTTCCTGCGCATGATTGATAGATAAATTCAGCTTAACAATCAGCTTCCAGGTAAATAGAAAGAGACCAGGGGGGCACAAAGCTGCTGCAGCCCATTCCAGCTTCCTCTTCCCTCACAGCCCAAAGGAGGGCCTTCCCGTGACCTCATTAAAATGAGGCATGGCAGTCACATTCTTTAGGTACATCGTAGAGTAGAGTGTTTGGCATGGCACATAATAAGGTTTACAGATTGCATGACACAGTTCCCTTATGCCGGCAAAGGCGTCACCACGTAACGTTCGTTTTAAATCAACAGTGTTTTTTGAGGAGGCATGTGGAGATGTATTAGACTAGGCTAACGTAAACACAGCACACGTGTCATTTGTTCCCTCCATTAGAACGCTGTTTGACAACGAGGTCGTCCTCGGAAAGCAGCGGGTCAGCACTTGTCAGTGTGGCAGGGGGAGCCGCGCATATATTTCATTCACAAAATATCTAATCTCGTCTCATTGGAGAGATAAGGGAGAACTGGGGGGGTAATTATGTTGCTGCCGGGGCCTGCGAGGAATTCATCAAAAAAGGCCCATCTGCTGATTTAGAGCTGGGGGAGGGATGAGGGACGTGACAGTGGCAATGCAGAACGAGACGCCTGAGAGAGAGGGAGACAGAGAAAGAGAGAGAAAGAGAGAGAGAGAGAAAGACAGAGAGAGGGAGAGAGAGAGAGAGAGAGAGGGAGGGAGAGGGAGAGGGAGACAGAAAGAGAACAAGATGCCTGAGAGAGAAAGAGAGAGAGGGGGGCGATAGAGAGAGAGACAGAGAGGGAGAGAGAGAGAAAAAGAGAGAGAGAGAGAGACAGAGAGAAAGAGAGAGAGAAAGAGACAGAAAGAGGGAGAGGGAGAGGGAGAGAGACAGGGAGAGAATCCCCCAAATCATTAAATCACCCCCCTCACTATCTCACAACTCACGTGTCAGTCACTGAAAAATAAAGAGCTGCTAATGAAATATTAATGCATTCTGTATTTTGAGATTTACATTAATCTTCCCTCCTTTGGCTGGGGAGCCTCTCACACCCCCCTCCCTCCCCAACCCCCTCAACTGCCACCCCCATAAAGGGATCTGTGAGGTTTGAAAGCTCTGCCTGGGTGTCTGCGTGGTTATTCGTCTAATGAGATCCCCCTCCCCCTCAATCCTCCCCTTTCTCACCCTCTCCTCTTCTCCTCTGCTCTCGTCTCGTCTCCTCCCTTCACTTCTCACCCACTTTTTGGAATCCCAAGTTTTTTGGGAGGAAGTGGAAATGGGGAGAGGAGAGGAGGATGAAGCCTGGCGCTGCTGCCGCTGCAGGAGGAGAGGTGGCTGATGGGATGTGGAGGGCGAAAGGGGGGAGAGGGGGGCGTATGAGCACGGGAACCGGGCCAAGAGCATCTGACAGGAGCACAGATGATAAAGCTTAACAAAAACCTTTTCATCCTAGCGGAGTGGGTGGGGAGGGAGGAGGGGTCTGGAGAAGGATGGGGCGCGTCAGGTGAAGTAGTCAGGTCTGATGCTGTCACTTCAGTCTGGCACGACACCTATAGACAAAGCAGGCCCGTGGTGTGTAGGTGGGTGTGTGTATGTATGTGTGTGTATATATGTGTCTCTGTGTATGTGTGCCTGTGTGTTTGTGCATGCATGTATATTTATGTGACTGTGAGTGTGTGTGTGTGTGTGCATGCATGTGTGTGTCTGTGCGTATGCATGTGTGTGTGTGTGTGTGTGTGTGTGTCTGTGCGTACGCATGTGTGTGTGTGTGTGTGTGTATGTGTGTGTGTGTGTGTCTGTGTGTCTGTGTGTGTGGCACAGTGATCGTGACACCCGTCCTTGTCAGTCTGTCAGAGGGATGGGGAGACAGAGTCAGTCATCCTCTTGTCCCTCAGAGCCTTGAGTGTCTTACACAATGGTGCTTCAGCGCCGCTCTCTGATTAAAGGAGCCGGACGGCGGCGCTTTGGAGATGGAGCTCTTATGAATGACAAAGAGGCTCAATTATGAAGCGGCCGCTTGCAAAACATTAGAGCTCTCTGGTCCTGAGTGCTGTCGCGTGGCCACCAAGTGCATCGCTCAAAAGGGCCACAGAACCGCTGACTTCCAGAGGCCATCTCTCTGGTAGACTGTCCTAAGTTAACCTGGACCGAGGCACACAGAAGTGAAGACCACTCCACAGTGCTGTGCGCTCAGTATTCATCAGTAGGGCCAATGCACAAAAAACTGTGTCCAACTCACAGGCTCATGCAAAGTAAGTGTGTGATTTATCAAAACACAATTTCGCTTGGAATTGTATGTAAATTTACAGATGCTTCTGGCCATGCATAGATATAGTGCCTCGTGGAGAGAAAGTGAAACAGGTGATGAAATACAATGCCTTGATCAGATGGTAATATAAAACCTGGAGTGCCAACCAGTTCATTATCAGCATACACAATTACTCATCTGTGATTAATCGTCCCTTGGACCCAACACAAGTGCTGATTTATTCCCAAATGCTGCAATGGACACTGGACAAGGTCTAAAGTGTAAATGTATACAGCAAATCTGACCATTTTCATGGATAGGAAAATTCTCAGTAAATACTCTTTTTCATGCAGTTCATTGATTGACATGAAAAAAGTACATGAACATGACTTCTTAAAATTTGTGCTGAATGTTGACGACAGATAGCATTCATACTTAATGTGCTCTCATAAAAATGTCCTTGAAGAAATGCTGCCACTTTCTGAATGGTTAAACATCAGCATATTCATTTTGAAATATGCATGCAGCGTCTTTAACAGCCATTCTTCATTATTGCAGCTGCGTGTGCAAATCTGTCTGTGCAAACACAAATTAATTATAATTCACACTGAGAAAAAATACAAAAAACGGTGTTTTGATAATGGCTACAGAGAGGCTTGGTGCTTACTTTAGGAGTACATAAATGACTTGAAATCAAAATTTATCAATGCGCTTTTTCTTAATAAAAGGATATACGTGACATTTACCTGCAAAATGATTTAATCAATTTGAATACCCAAAATATATTAATTTTTGGAATTATTTCTGCTTCAACTGTATTTTAATAACTGTGTAATTTTCTTAATACCATACCTCATTTAGATTTGCTACTCTGACATGTTCTTTAGAACATCAATTATCTTTGGCTTTTTGCTTTGAAGTATTTTTTTAACATGTTACACTTGCATTCAAGTGACCAAGTTTATTCTCATTTTTAAATGCACTTTCACTTTGTGCCAGAGTTTCACACTTAGGAAAGTTCAGAAAGTAACAAGATGTTACATGAAGATGTTGTCTGAAATGGCTTTTAGTACTGCTACACTTGGGCTAAGGAGTTACAGTGATTTTGCACAACTAAGGCTTAAAGAAGTGTTGCTTGGAGGTGAAAGAAGAACTTGGAGGTGAGTTATATGGAACATACAACTGGGCTGTCAGCACAGCCAGCATCCATACAGGACTACCATTAGTGTGATCTCTGAAGTAGCGGGTTGTGGTGGAACGCAGTAGTTGGTGGAAAGCAGTAGTTCTGCAAACAAGTCAGCTCTAGCGATTATAATGTGGAAAATATATTCGCAAATGAATATAACACAAATGTGGCGACTATAATGGACTTTACAGCGTCTGAGCAGCAAAGGTTAATGCACTTTAAGGTGCAACAGCCATTCCATGTGGTGTCACGACCACATTACCACCTTGTACATGCATTAACTTTTTTTACTTGAATGCTGTGTTGTCCATTATCCCTAAGTTATACCATAGCTTGTGGTGCATTATATAGCATATTAATTGTGTCCCACCTATGAAGCTGCACCAGTTTTACAGTCATACCACTCATGCATATAGGTTTGTTATAAACTTAAAATGCATCGCTGCATTGACATAGACCTAAATTAGTGGTGCAACAAAAGTATAAAGAGTAGCAACATGTTATACATGTCTGAAGTGGCATTTAATATCAGTACACTACATTTCTATAGCACGAGTTGTATAACAAATGGTGGGCATTGGCCATATCAACCATTTATGTAGAAGTACTATTGGCAAAATGTCCAGTGTGTTAAGAAAAGGCTTAGTATGTGGAAGAGAGAAATGGCTCTACCAGTGTAAGGCTGAGAAATACTTAGAAAATCTGACACACTCCAAAATCTTCTAAATTGACCCCCTGACATCCTGGGTCTGGGATGAGCACCAAATGGCAAGACAACAGAGAAGTCTGCTATGGTGGTTGCGAAAGGACTGCCTGTGTTTGGATTCATTATCCCATAATGGCCTGGCCACATCTTAACCCTTTACCGTATCATACACTCCTTTCATACCTGGTGTCTGGCAAACTTCCCCCATGGACCAACCACGGACTGCTCTGAGTGTGGTTTCAACCTTTTATGTTTGATCTTTAATAGATACCTTGGTATGTGGACAACAACCTAGCTTTGGTTTTAATCTCAGTCTCTGTAATCTATTAGGTATTTGTTTCTGTGTGCGCTTCTGACTGGGAGTTTACCATAGCTGTGATGCAGATTATTTGTAATGACACCTTAATGTTCAATCTCATGGTTCATGGCATTGGTATAGACATAGTTTTATGGGAAAAAAGCCAAAAAATCTTACATCTGTTTTGTTCCTGTTTCTAGTTTTGTTCTCCTATTGGGCCTATTGGTGTTTATTGTATTTCTTTTCTCTTGCTCTCCCTCCCTTATGTAGAAACTACCGCAAAGGACAAACTGTATGAATAGTCTTTTTAATAAACAACTTGTACACTTACAAAGTTCTCAATGCCTTGTTTTAAATGTCAGGGCCCATGTTATACTACCAAGGAAGTGTGGTGATACTTTGAGCTTTTTTTAATGGTTTAAAAAATTTGGCAAGCTTCCTCTGTTCCCTGATCACTAGAGCCTTTTCAATGAAAAAGATCAAAATGCTAAAAAATTATGAAGTACAGAATGCAACAGGCTAGTATAGTTTTGCTCCTCAACAAATATACCAACTCGTTGTCATGTTTTTAAATCATTTTACACCAAATTTCTCATTTAACTCACTATTAAATCATTAATAATTCAGTATTAACTCAGTATTAACTAATATTAACACAGTATTAACTCAACCAGCAAATCAGTATTAACTCCCTGTTAACTCTCCATTTACTCACTAATAACTCAGTATTAACTCAGTATTAAGTAAGAGATGACAAATACATAAAAAGGATTCACAGAGAGTAGATAACAGAAAGTGCTACCTACTTTGTATTCACCTAGGTGCTCCTAAAGACATATTACAGTTTGCAAACTTCCAATTTAGTTGCAAATGTTGAGCCCTGGCTAAGGGTCAAAGGTTTTCTGTCTAGCAAAGCCAAACAACCTGAGGCAACAATGTTGCATCACCTAAGATAGAAATTTTTCCTAACTGAGTATTAACTCAACATTAACTCAGTATCTACTCACTAATAACTCATTATTAACTCATTATAAACTCACTATTAATGCACCATAAACTCAATAAACCATTCTACTTCCAAAATGTCCGCGCTTTTACTGGCAGTTTGTTGAGTTCATTCTGCTGTTCATTGCACCGGTCCCATGTGCATGCAGGCGATCTGATTATGTTATTTAGATAGGTATGTAAAGAGAGAAGGGCTGCTTTTGTTACAGTATGGATTCTGGGTGGCCTATGTCAGGATTTGTATGGATCAGCCATTTTGTTCAATAATAGGGTCATGCACAGGTGGTCAGTGTTTTGCAAAAACTTGTTTCAAAAGAAAAATAAATAAATGTTCGTGTTTTTTAAAGCAAACTACTGCGACATGGAAGATAATATTTATCAGGAATATTATTTATTTAGATCCATATATTGGTCTAAATGTTGGCTATCTTTATATCTATATATCTTTGTGTCCCAAATAACATCAGTATTCTCAAACAACAATATTACAACTTCAACTTGGACTGTACAACAGCACATCACTAAACTGGATTTTTGAAAACATGTTCTCTGCAAACAAGTAACTAGGTGTGTGGAAACAAAGTGCAGAGAAATGACAAGGCAAGGACACTTGGGAGTCTGCAACTGCAGCCGTATGCGGTGCGGAAGTAAATCTCAACAGGTTTATGATTAAAGATTGCCCCAGTCTTAATAAGGTGGTGATATATTCATAATTTGAGAGGGCCACTAATCATAAATGAGCCCTTGATGTCTCTACTCAGACTGAGTGATATTGACAGCACCACCCCCCCATCATCGCTGCACGCTAAAACTCTCTGCTCTGGAGGGGAAGAGTGGGGAGAAATTGATCCAGTCTTATGAATATGCTTCAGTAATCTCTCTCTCTCACCCACTCTTTCTCTATCTACCCCCTCTCTCCTTCCCTCTCTTTTTCTCTCTCTCTTTATCTCTCTGCCCTCACTCTCTCTTTTGCTCTCCTTCTATCACTTTCTCTGTGTCTCTCTCTCTCCTTCCCTCTCTTTTCTCTCTCTCTGCCCTCACTCTCTCTTTCTCTCTCTATCACTTTCTCTCTCCATCTCTCTCTCTCTCCCTCTCTCTCTATCTCTCTCTCTTTCTCTCTCTCGCACACACTCCTTCACTCTCTCATTTCACAGTCTGAGCTAGCGGGCTCCATAATCCTTGAAGGTTTAGCACAGCAGTCATGTGATTGGTTAGACATTACATCAGGATGATGTAATACTCTGAGGACCAGCTTGTGTGTCGGGCATGGTGGAGAGAGGAGAGAGGGAAAACGAGAAAGAAAGAAGAGAGAGCAAACGAGAAAAAGGGAGAGGTAGAAGGGGAGGTGTGGGGAGAGAGGAGAAGAAGTGAGAGAAGCGCGCCAGAGACTTGGCTGAGGACCGGGGAAGAGAGAGAGAGAGGGAGAGAGGGAGAGGGAGAGCCTGCAGTCTGAGTTGAGTAGTAGTCTGTCTCACAGCCACCCACCGCCCCCAAAGCACCACAGCACCAAATTTAAAGGAGAGGAGGGGAGAGCAGAGTAGAAGAGAGGATGGAAGGATTGGGGAGGAAAGGAGAGGAGAGGAGAGGCTGGAAGGAGGGGAGAAGCAGTAGAGGTGAGAATTGAAAGACAGACAGCGAGTGACAGACAGACAGACAAACAGACAGAAAGAAAGAAATACAGAGAAGGGAGAGAGAGAGAAGGGGGAGAGAGGGAAAGAGACAGAAGGAAAAAGACAGATGGACAGATAGACAGATGGAGAAATATTAAGAGAGACAGAGAGAGACAGACAGGCCAACAAAAAGAGACATAAAGAGAGAGCGAGACAGACAGACAGACAAAGAGAAAAAAATACAGAAAGAGATATAGAGAGAAAGAGACCGACAGACAAAAAGAGAGAAAGAAAGACAGACAGAGACATAGAGAGAAGGAGAGAGAGAAAAAGAGAGAGAGAAAGAGGGAGAGAGAGGGACAGAGAGATAGAGAGAGAAAGAGAGAGGAAGAAAGAAAGAGAGAGAGAGACAGAAAAAGAAAAGAGAGAGAGAGAGAGTTCTCTTTTCCTTGAGCTGCGGCAGGCTGAGCTCTGGAGATAAGCACACAGGGCAGACTGCTGCGGGGCGGCGCTGCTCTGGCTCTGGCTCTGGCTCCCCGCCGCGCTGCGTCCCGGCCCGTCCCATCATGCATCACCCTTTCCTCTCTGTAATAAGCCATTATATACATCACTCCACACATATATCAGAGCACAAGGCTACGAGTGGGACTCTATGCTGCCTTTTTCTTTCTACTGACTTTTTGAAGGAAAAAAAAGAAATGGGTCACTGCAATACATGGCTCTACAGTCAAGATCATTTGTTTCCCACAGCCAAGTTTTTTCGTTTTTTTTTTTTTTTTTTTTTTCAAATAGCTACCATGATGCTGTGCTGCTGTTGTTGTGAAACACTCCATACAGCTGGTAATGAGCTGTGGTGATTCTAGTGATTCTGTGCTAGGTCTAAAAGAATATGAAATCATGATGTTAGACAAATCAATACACCATGTCTGCGAAGCTGTCAAACTAGAAAACTTTATCAATGTCTGAAAAATACATCCCATATTAAAACAATGCTATGAACTGCCCCTCAGAAGCAGAACAGGCTCTTGACAGGGATTGTGTTCAGAGTGTTGTTGCACAGTGTACATGTCATCATTTGGCCAGAGGACATCATTGGCTGTTCAATTAGTTCCAGAATAGCAATTTAGGAATCACAAACACGTTGGCAATTCCAAATGAGATGGTTATTAAATAATGAAAAAGCAGACATAGCCCAAGGTCCATCATTTGTAGTGAAACCAACTCTACCCCAAGAGCAGATCTAGCTGTCAGTGAAGGCTTCATTTAAAAGACAGACCCATTAAATGATCTGACCTAAAAAAATATAAATACACGCCTTTGGTCAGTTAGTAAATTTGAGGCCAATGTTTTGCCCCAGTAGATTTGTGTGTAGGCAACACGAGACTACGGCAGCCCAATGAGACTAGGAGCCCAGAGCCCACAGACCCAAACCAGGAAGTGAGAAATGGCACTGAAGCAAACCACACTGTTCGGATACAAATTAGACGTGCGGCAGCAATTTGTCAGGGAGAGTCTTAAAGCGGCAACCATAAGGACCCATAGATGACCCATTTGTTATGTCTCCTTTGTCAAGTCAGGTGTCTTGGCAGCCACAAACGCAAGCTAAGTGAATAAAACTCTGCACCTCGTAAATGAGCAAATAAAGAAAATTGTTCATCTTCATAAAGTGCTAAGCGTAAATCATCATTCTTCATCCGCCCGCTTGAGTAATGTAATGTATAGCGCTCTGTGGATACATTTCGTAGCAAAAAGTCCTCCGCCCTACATGTATCTTTTGGGGCCGACCAGTGGTGGATGTTAAATAATAAATGTTTCATTTATTGTCATTTCTCAGGAGACGGCGTCAGGCTTGTTGAAGTGTAAAAGCTATTTGCAGTCAGGCCTTGCACAAAACTCAGCGTGAACCTTGAGGTGTTATACAATGGCTACATGTATCTCCCGAGACCCAGTCTTGGAATGACACCAAGCACCAAGTCAGACCAGCCAAAAGAGTGTCTTAATGACAACTTGATAAAAATGAAACAACCATTTTCTCACGTTCTCTGCCCAGAAGCGAGGCAACAAACATGGTGCCGCCATGGGGATAGTCGGTCTTGAAAAGGAGCAAGACAGCAAGAGTGAGATCTCCATCACATGAGGGAGTATGATGTCTGTGCAGCTGTCTGGGTCATCCATGTTGTGTGTGGATGGTGTGGGGGGCTCTGCTGTGGAGGTATGTGTGTGCGTATGTGCACAAGAAAAAGAAAGGAAAAGAGCATGAGAGAGAGAGATAGAGGGATTGTGTATATCCATGTGTAGATGGTGGTGTGATCCTCAGTGTGTGTGGTTGACATTTTTATATCTGGGTGTTTTTTTCATGACTGGAGGTTTGTGCATCAGTATATATCTTTGTGTGTGTTTTCAAAAAAGGTAGAAAGTCAGAGAGAGAGAGAGCGAGAGAGAAAGAACACATATTTCCCTGGAGATGTGTATTTAAGAGTATGTGTGTTTCCACATTGTGTAGACTACATGTATGTGGGTGTAAGAGGGTTTGCATGTGTTTTTGTGTGTATCTAATGAAAGCATTTATGTATGTATTTGGGTGGCAGTGTATTTATATGTTTGTGCGCGTGTCTAGGTGGCTTTGCCTGGGTGTCTCTTTGTCTGGGTGTCTGTGAGGTCTGACAGGACTGTGCTGTGGTCCGCCTGTGTGTGTGTGTGTGTGTGTGTGTGTGTGTGTGTGTGTGTGTGTGTGTGTGTGTGTTGTGTGTGTGTCTGCAGCGATGTAGACCTCAGCATGTCAGTGCCACAGAGGTCACCCAGTGCTGGGAGACAGGGTGTCGCAATGCTGCAGCCAGACGGGTATTTTTAGCAGCCGTTCCATTTCATCCGCAGAGAAAGAAAGCTTCAGGGGAGGATGGGGTAGGAAGGAGAAAAAAATAAGAGAAAAAAAAAAACAAAAAAACAAAACAAAATAAAAAAAACACACAAATAACAACATCAGGACACAGACCACTAATGGCCAAATAACCCGACACACACACACTCACCCTCAGATTTCCCCCATCTCTTTGTGTCGTACCCCTCACTCATCGAGTCCGCCCCCCACCCCCCTGCTGAGAGACACGCGATGATTTAGGCGGCTCTGAGCTTTTTCGACATTGTCTGACTCCCCATGGCAGCTATCAGACAAACACATTTAATGGCGACTATAGCCAGCCTGTACCTTTTTAGATATCTGGGTGCTCCTCTCTGAATTTCCACCTCTGCACTAATGAACATGTTTGTGCTCCAGATTAAACAATAAAGCAGTGGGAAATGTGCTTAGCAATATGCCGAACACCATTACTTATCTAATAAGCTGTAGGAGGCAGTGCCATTAGTGCTGGTGTGAGAGCACACATTCAACTCCCACTTGCAGACTTGAGGAGGTGGGGGGGTGGTGCGTTGAGGTGGAGGTGGCAGTGGTGTGGTTGGTGGGGGTGTGTGTGTGTGGGGGGGGGGTTAGTAATCTGGCATAGTATGCAAATATGAACTGTTACTGTCGGGACGCCACTTAATTCTCCATTATTCTCCAGATAGCCGTCCAATCAAGTTGACTTTGAAATGGATTGTGGGTGATTAGCCAGGATTGCTGGGCGCATACTGAAGGCCCTGCGCTCTTGCGCCCTTCGCTTGTGGAGGAGGAGAGGCAGCCGAGCGCTGATCCAGGTAATTAATTCTCTGACAAGCATGGCTGATTTGGTAAATCAGTAAGAATGGCAGAAGCTGATCAAAAAGAGTAACAACGGGACAAATGTTTCCACACGGAGGTTTGGCTATGGATGAGATCTGGAAAGATTGGCTGCCCAACTGGCCTACTATTTTCTACACACTGTGGAGATGATAACAAATCTAGAGGTGCTAAACAGCTTCTTTAAAAACGAATACACACCCACATACATACATGCACACACACACAGACACACACACACACACACACACACACACACACACACATAGTGCACACACACCTGGGAAGTGTGAAGAGCTTCTTTATACTAGAAAAACATACACACACATGCATGCACACATACATACACATGTATACTATCAGCAGCACAAATGCACCAGTTTACTCACCAATCAAATTCACCCACACACAGAAACACAAGCACACACACACCAACACACACTTGTGCAAGACCACACTTGGCAACATATGCAAATACCTGAACGTCAATTTATGCTAAAACACACACTTGCATGAAGGCACAGGCAGACACACACACACACACACAGAACTCACACAGTCAGAGATAAACAGTGTCACATTGTAGCAGTGCCCTAAATGGAACACACAAGGGACCTAACTGTCAGTCAAAGCTACACCTATCATATAATATCTGCGCTCTGCTTTTGCGAAATATGCACAATTTATGCTCCTGCACACACTCAAACATCCGGCGCCGGATAGATCAAGAGGACAGGGTGAAGATGCCGTCCTTCTCCTGATTAAATCACATCTGCCCGCGTCTATTTGATTGTTTTGCAAATACGAGAAGGAAGTCTAGGCTAATGAAAGGCTACTCGCAGAGCTATTAAGGCTCTCTCCTCCCGAATAGCATTTCCCTCACAGATGTGCATCCTGACCACAGTATTCATTAGTCGTGTGAATGTATTGTGGCGCTGCATTTATTGATCTTACATTAAATCTTGGCAATATGTATTTGTATGCTGAATATGCTTGGGTGAGAGGGGAGGATGTGTCATTTACAACCGAGGCTCTTTCAGTTTTACTGATTATGAGAGAGAGAGAGAGAGAGAGAGAGAGAGAGAGAAAGAGAAAGAGAAAGCAAGTCAATCCTTTCTTTCATTTATTTCTGTTGTGGACGGAGGAGGGTGTGGATGGTGTATGTTTGCTCTTTCTGTACCTCCACTACTTAGCACCTCAACATGACACCTCCAGCCCACCAGAGCGTGAAATCTCCCCTGGACCATGGTGAAAGACATTCTCAGGCAGTGCCAGAGAAAATAAATATCCAAGTCTAGGAAACCAAGGCTTTGGATGAACACATTGGCTGTAGGCTGTAGGCTGTACACACAACACTGTCTACAGAATATTTACTAGACATGGAGTTTTAAAATGAAAGGATGAAATTATCTGGAATGATCTGGAATGCAATTAGCCATTTCAGTGATTAGTGCAAAATGTGGTGTTGCAACGTTAAGCTTACAACAAAAAAAATTCACAATCTAGCCATCATAAATCAACCACACTAACCTGTCCAATTAACATTCCCAGAAAATGCTTTGTTTTCAGTTGCACACACCAAAGAGAAAAAAAGCACTTCACAGATAACTTTGAAGAATTTCTGGGGTTTCTCCCAATGAGATTCATTCTGCTCAAAGCGAGAGAACACCAAAAGTAAACGACGGGGGATTTACGTGCACTGGGAAGACGCGCGCTCTGCCAAAATGAGCAGCGCTGTGTTTACATTTAGCCCCAACCGAACTCCACTGATCTTTTACATGTGACACACGGACCGGGACGCACACAATGCAGGGCCCACACCGCTGCGTTGGATCTGAGGTGGGGGGGCGCACCAGGTCTTTTGAAAGCCCCCGCTGGCAGCATCATACACTGCATGGACTACTGGGGGGGTACCGCTCCGCTGGGTTCCCTCCTCTGTGCTGCTCTTGATTAGCACCCCTTTATTTCATCTTTCGCTCGTCTTTCGCAATTACCGCAGATTAGTATTCTCCTTGGCCGCCTGGTTCACATCAAACGGGCATGTCATCAAATGTTAGGCTTTACATTCTTCCTCCTTTCCACCGCACCACGCGGTCGGTGCCTGGCCAGGCTGCGCTACGCTGTGCGTCTTTAGCTCTCCTCTTTGGTATGTTTGTCTGTTGCTAAGACGGCCGACGCTCCGCGCTTGTTGCTCTCTCCACAGGGACCCGCAGAGTGGATTAGGAAGATCAATTGATATATTTCATGTCCTAACGGTGCACGGCTGCGACAGGAAAACATTAGTAACAGTTCCTGCAAAAAAGTCCCTGTCCATTCAGGCCCTAATGCGATCCAAGTTTCTCCTAATAACTATTCCAGACAAAACGCTCTTGTCATCAGATGGGAATACCAAGGAGGAGGAAAAGGAGGCGGAGGGGTGGGGGGGGGGCGGCGTGGCGGGGGGGTTGGGGGGGGGTGAAGGGGAAGAGGAAGTTTGGCGGGGCTGCCTGGGGAAGGCGTACAGTAAACAGTGAGCTCAGAGCTAAAAAAGAAAAGCCTTGCACAGCAATAAAGTGATATGGAGGTTAATTATGTATGAGCGTTTAGTCCGGTGCTCAGGTAGTGAGAAAAATCAGATGTCCCTGATGCCCTGAAGGCCTCCAATACACTGAGCCAGCGTCTGGAGCCAAAGCAGGAGGAGAATCCCCATCCTGCTGCATCACACAGACACACAGACACACACATATACACACACACACACACACACACACACGCACACACATGCACATGAACATACACGCACATACATACACACATGAGCATGCACACACACATGCACATACACACATGTACACATACACACACACGCACATACACACACGCACATACACACACACACACACACACACAAACAAATACATTACACAAACCAACACACAAATACTTATACACATGCATGTACATATGCACCTGCAAGAAACAAATGGGAAGGTTGCAATATGGCAGTATAATGTTATAGAATCATCTGTTGCATCAGTGTATAGCAAAAGAAGTTAACAGTTGCAACAATCACAGCTGTTACAAATCTCTTGAAGTGAATCCCTTTCTGTAGCTTTCTAGTTAGCACAATCACATCCCCCTGTGCCACAACACCATGCATGCATCAGGCAAACTACTTAATTCCTCAGGCACAAAAGCGTTCACCCTGAGAGGCATTCATTCCTCTCAGCTCCACACTCCACACTTCACGCTCCGCTCGTACTGCAGTGTGTCTGCACATGACGGACTGCCGCGCTCAGACTCCGGACACGCTGATGTGAAACTAATACCGGCATTCCATTCGTTTGCGTGACGGCAAACAATGGCTTCATCAGCGGCGGGATGAGCTCTTTCTCTTCCGCCGCCAGTCAAGCCCAGTCTTTTAGTCACTATCTGTCAGGCCTGTGGCAGCTGCACGGCCGTGTGTGTTTGTGTGTGTGTGTGTGTGTTTGTGCGTGTGTGTGTGTGCGGGGGGGGGGGGTTCACAGTGGCTCCATTAACTAGCGTGGCCACTGCAGTTAACGGGCTGATTTCCATCCGGCGAATGTAAATGAATCGCAGGCGTCAGGGCCGGTGACATATGCTTACCGGCTCTTCATTTGCCTGGGCAGGGAAGCAAGGGTGAATTGGGGTGGGATGCTATATTGTATATGGAAGTGCATTGAGTAAGCGTGTGCATGTGTGCGAGTGTGTGTGTGTGTGTGTGTGTGTGTGTGTGTGTGTTGTGTGTGTGTGTGTGTGTGAGTGGGTGTGTGTGTAAGCGCCGCTCCCATATTCTAATGGTAATGCTCCAATCTGCTGGGTGACAGGACAGGCAGGACTGGGGGAGAGCAGCGGCCCACTGACAGGGACATCAGTTTCCAGAAACATTAACTCCCCCCCCTACCCCCCTCCGCCCCGCATCCCCCGCCTCACCCACCCACCCACCCCCGCACCCCCTCTCATAACCCACCCCATCCCAGCCCCAGCCCCAGCCCCTGCACCTGAGAAAGCAGAATAATCACGCGGGGCGAAGTCGATGCAGCATGAAATGGAAGCGGGCGCCCAGATCTGGGGGAGAGGCCACAGCCTAGTGTCCAGGGAAATGAGAGCCATTCTTTACATCGGACGCTTGGGGAGAGAGAGCTGCTGCGAGGGGAGGATTGAGGGATTTGCCTGTGTGTGTGTGTGTGTGTGTGTGTGTGTGTGTGTGTGTGTGTGTGTGTGTGTGTGTGTGTGTGTAAGGTGTGTGTGTGTATGTGTGTGTGTGTGTATGTGTGTGTGTGTCTGTGTGTCTGTGTGAGGTGTAAATGTATGGTGGTGGTGGTGGTGGTGCATTGTTGGGTGGGGGGGGGTACAGATTGGGGTTAAGGACCACATCCCTGATGTCACGCCAATTAATGGCAAAGCCTCCACTTCAAAGGCCTCGGACATGCCATTTGCTACTCGATGCTGGACCGTACTGCTGTGGTTTCGACGCCAGTTGTGACTGTCGACACCCAGGAATGTTTTTGCTGGCAGCCTGTTTCTCTCCTCGTGCTTTTTTTTTCTTCCTCTTCGCCTTTACCTCCATCTCTCTTCGTGCTGAGAAACATGGCACATTCCCCCCTCCCTCTCAAATCAGAGGTTGACGCCCTTCTGTTTTACCCCAACTCCCCCAGTACTACCCCTCCCACAGCCCCACCTCTTTGCTGAACCCAAACCACTCCACCACCACCCCCTTCCAAACACACACTCCGATCACCATTGCTCACTGTCGATCTGGGGGCACTTTGGCAGCAGTCAATCCTTGCTGTCTCACCCCCCCCTTTCATCACCCCCTTTCAGCCAATCCTTGCTCTATCTCCACCCCCCCACCCCCCCCTTAACCACACCTTTTTAGCCAATCCTTTCCCTGTCTTAACAAACCCCCCCCACCCCCCCCTTCCCGACTCCGCCCATGTGGCGCTGGTGAGGGTAGCATCTGTGGCCCCCCCTGCGGAGGGAGTTCTGGGTGAGGCTGCTTCCTCTCGCTGACGGGCACCGTGCACCGTGTCGCCTTCTCCACAAAGATGTGTGGTCAGGCGTGGTGTGTGTGGCCACCCCATGTCCACTGTGCCATCATCATCCCCTCTGAGGGGGTGTTCACCGTATCTCCTTTCCCTTAAAAAATAAATAGATAAATAAATAAATACAGTCTTGTAACTCTCTGCACATGTTCTCACCGTGGCGTCCCCGTTAATCGTGGCTGTCACTGTGCATCGCGTCCCGCTAGCCGGCCGTGTCAGGACTCGTCAGAAGTGTGTCAGTGTTGCACACACCAGTTGTTGTTTTTGGAGGAGTGGGAGTGGGAGAGAGAGAGAGAAGGAGAGAGAGAGAGAGAGAGTGAGAGGAGGGGTGGGTGGTGGGGTTGTGTAACAGAAGACATAGTTGGCGAGCCACACAAACAGATGGCGGTGTTAATGAACAGAAGTAATCTGTTCATCCACAGAGAGGGCCTTGCCTGGAAGCCCTTAGCAAGTCTCACATGCAGCTTCGCGTGCTCCCCCCCTCCTCCCATCCCCTCCACACACACACCCACACACACACCACTCCACATGCCCCATCCTTTTCTTATGTGGAACCAGGGAACACTAAGTCATATTAAATGGTACTGCAGACAACATTCAGAAACTGCCATTAGCCACAGTCAACCAAAGAGGGCTAGGTGCCGGGTTGCCAGTTGCTCAGTAATCAGATGTTTGTGTTTGGCTGGCAGTGGCAGTTGGGCTGTCAGTGCAGACAATGAAGACAAAAGGGAGAGACAGGCCGTAGCAATAAAGTTGTTTACAATCAATGTGAATTATCAGTAAGCAAACACTGTTACACTGGGAATGAGACATTCCAGACAGAGGCCCTTAAAGCATATGCAAATAACGTCATACCCTCTCTTTATCTCTCTGTATCTTACACACACAAATACATCAGACACACACACACAGAAACAGACACACACACACACACACACACACACACACACACACACACACACACACACACACATTGAAGCACACACAATTACATCAACACCCACACCCACCCACACACACACACACATTCAAGCCAGGAAATTAAGTATTGGAGGAGAAAATTCACAGAGAAATATGCAAATGTGCAGATGTGTGGATATGCATTTTGCTCTATCATGACCGTGGCCCTTGTTAATATTCAAACATCTTGATAAACAAAAAAGACACAAATGAAAGCGGGCCCCAAGAGACATCAGGCTGGCATGTGCACAGTGAGTGCCAATGTATGTGTGCATGTGTGTGTGCGCGTCTGTGTGTGTGTGTGTGTGTGTGTGAGGGTGTGTGTGTGCGTGTGTGCATGTGTGTGTCGTTGTTCATTCTAGGCTTTCATGCACTAAGTCAAAGGAACACCAGAAGCCTGTGACAGACTCATGCTGCCGCCACCTTCCTGCGAATGCTGACCTGAGCGCGTCTGCTAATACACTTAAACGTCCAGTCGCTCGTCCTGCAATCACCCGAAGGCCAGGGGGGTCATTTATCAGCTTGGTTCGCAGCTGGATCAACCCAAGCCACCCCCACCCCTATCCCCTCCCCATCCACCTCTCTTTCCAACCACCCACTATTACCCCTACACCCCCACCACCACCACACACCCCCCGTCAGCCCCTTGGCCCTCCACACCCACCCCCCTTCCAGCCACCCATCACCACCCCTACATCCCCACCACCACGCACCCCCCTGCCGGCCCCTTGGCCTGGCCCAGCCTCTCTGACCTGGACCCCTTGCAGCTCATCCGTCATGAGGTGGCGATGAGGAAAACAGATTACCCCCTAGATCGGCACGGCAACAAGCACCAGCATGCTCAAGAAGGAGGGCTGGACCGGCCAGCGTTTGATATCCATATATGGGGTGGGGTGGCTGTGGGGTGGGAATGGGGTGATGGGGTGAGGGGGGGGGCAGTGTAATTCTCAACATTACTTGGTGGAGAATGTCATCATGTTTTGTTGTATGTGTGCGTATGTGTGTGTGTGTGTGTGTATGCGTCTGTGCGTGTAGATGCATGTGTCCACGTGTATTTGCTGTCTTGGCAGGACTGTCACTGCAGCAAAGGCATAAGACACTGTCAGTCACTTGTCCTTGCATCTGCGTCTGTGTGTGAGTGTGTGTCTGTGCGTGTGTGTGTTTGTCTGTGTGCCCGTTCTCTGTCACGGTGCCATTTTGGACAACATCCACCAGGCTTCCCACACCCAGATGGTGAGGGAGAAGCGGGGGCCACTGCACAGAGTAGCTTCATCGGGCCCACACATTCACGCCATGAATCCTACGGTAAGCAGAGGAGCCTCAGCGCTACGGTGGACAAGGCTACAAAAGGGGTGAACTCAGGTTGGGGCTATTTGTCTTGGCCACGGATAGGGTTCTTGGGAGTTTTACGTGCTTAGACCCATTTTTTTTTCCTCGTGCTTAGACCATTTTTTTCTCCTCCTGTAACTCTCAGAGGTTATAGAGCACACAACACTAGCTGCCTCAGCAAATCCTGGGGCCATGATGGATGTTACAAATAGAGTGTATTTTCCTCAATAGTATCTTAGATACCGTTATGAGACTGTGATAGTGATTTATGTGTTGGGTCATATTATGATAAACAGTTCACCTTGGTTGAATTCTGATCTCTCATTAATAAAAAGAAATATATAAAATTCTGACAAGTATCAATGCAGTGGGATGTCATTGATTTTCTTTTCCCTCGATATACAGGAGTGCTCGGCAAAGTATCAATTTCGAACTTGCGCAAAAAACATTGTTATCGTAAGTTATTTCAAAGGCTATCAACAGAACAAATGATTTCCTATCACACGAATGGCTTTTTTTTCCCTCCCCGTCCTGGTCCTTGAAAGTGAGGACATTTGTCATTTGTGAACCTCGGCATCAAAACGAACGCTCTGACGAACAAGCAACATCTGTGATTTCAGTCATTGCCAGCCCTTGTTCTCATCTGCCTCGTGTCACGAATGTGTTTTTAAACTACATGTGCACCACTGATGTGCTGTGCGACAGCATTTTTTTTTTTTTTTTTTCTGGTAACTGCATAGTTAGAAGCCCAACCCAATTAAATGGAGCCCTATAGAATCGAAATCATCAAAGCAAACCGGGGCCATAATTATGAAAACATATTCCGCCATTACCGTCAGGTGGCTATCTGCATTAATATTTATGCCATTATGGCTGTCTTCTGATAGTTTACTGACGACTTTTGATAAGGCGAGGGGGGGACAGAGGCATGACATTTTTAATTTATTCCTAATGTGTTTTTCACACGCGATGATTTGGTCTGCACTCCGTTTTGTCACTCTTTATTTAGGCCCCCTTCCGTTGCCGTGATTAAGCCCGACACTAAACCTCCACCTTTGTGGCGTTCATGCATAAAGTCAAAATAAAAGCCATTTAAATGGGAACACACAAAATGGCCATGCTGGCTGCACACTGCTAATGCTTTCATAATTTACAGAATAATGGCTCCGTGTCTGCTCAAGATTGCCATTTGCATCACTCACGAAGGCTTCATCGCACGTGTGTGTGTGTGTGTGTGTGCCTGCTCTCCTCTCCTCCTATACAGTGCCGATATTAAGCAATGACACATGGCTGATTGCTCAGAAAAACACACACCTGAGAATAAACAGCCAACAATCATTAAAGGACCTGACCACAATATTGCTGTAAACAGCACAAACGGGTTTACTTGTGCCACTCTATGCACTACTAAACTACTGACTTCAGGCAAATTAAAAGAAATCATTCTCATTTACTCGATAAATTGTTAATTTCCTGTGGTTTTTTGTATGCGCTGTGCTGCGGCGCGGGGAGGTGCCATGGTGAGCGTTTCACAGTGAAATGGAACACATCGTTGGGGAGATACCGTCTGCCTGTGGCGGGGCTGTTTTCAGTGCGTGACCCCTGGGTTAAGAGTTCATGTGTGACCCTAAAGCACCAGGGAGGTTTTACGGAAAGATTACTCAGCTTCTTTCAACTAACAGACAGGCCGACACATCTGTTTGTGTGTGAGGCCTGAGAGTGCTCGGCCCTTTTTCTAGTCACTCTCGTACACATGCAGTGTACACCCTATGACCCTGTATATTTTTTTGAACTTAGGCCAGCCGAACCACCACCACCCAACTCCACCACCACCACCACCCAACTCCATCACCCCTCTCCACTCTCCACACCCCCTTCCAAACCATGGCTGCCATTCAACTTCAAAGCTCCAAGTCTGCTGTCTTTCTTAACCTCCAAATCTAAAGAGTCTTGTTACAGCTGTGCTTAGGGGACAGAGTGGGCACTGTGCTGGGCTCCTGATTAACCCCCGAGCCAGTCCCTCTCTCCGCAGCCAGACGGATCCGCTTTCCTAGGGCTCGGCCCCTGTAACGGGACCCCTCTCAGACATTCCACTTCAAAGTCCTCGCTCCAGCAGGAATGTCAGGTTCAGAACCACAGGGAAGGGCTTTTTTTTGGTGCGACTGTGTTTGAATGCATTCGTGTGTGCGTGAGTGTGTGTGTTTGTGTGTGTGTGTGTGTGTGTGTGTGTGTGTGAGAGAGAGAGAGAGAGAGAGAGAGAGAGAGAGAGAGAGAGAGAGAAAGAGAGAAGCAGAGAGAGAGAAGCAGAGAGAGAGAAAGAGGAAGGAGAGAGAGAGAGAGAGAGTTTGGGGGGCTGAGTTTCAGTTTCTGGACAGCAGGACATCGCCTCCATCCCGACCTCGCTCACTCAAGCGCTTCCTTTTTTCATTTGCACTGGAGTGAAGTCGTTTTAATTTAATTTGGCTGCAAAGCACAGACCCCTGGGCATGTTCAGCCTGCGCGCCCACCAGTCCAGCCCCACCAGTCCTTCCTTTCAAGTGGGGGACAACAGGAATGTACTGCTTTTCCACCCTACTACCAGTGGCACGACTGCCTGCCTGAAAGGTCTTTAAACCACTTACAAGCCTCAGCAGCAAGCTTATTTCATGTCTGAAATATGATTCCTTCCCTGAAGGCCATAACTGTGATTCTGATTTGAAGATAGAGATGATATTCTTCAATATACCAATTCTTTTTACAACTGTAAAGGGAAAACAAAATTGAAACTGAAGCCCAGCCTTATAAGTTATGTAATCGTGTTTGCGGGGGTGGCTTTTGTGGGTAGGGGGAGACAGTCAGATGAGACAGGTGCTCCTCCTGAGCCCCTCCCCTTTAATCCCCCAGGGAGACGGGGAGATGACCTCGACCGCTGACAGACCCGGGGGATACCTGTGTGCCGACGCATCAGGTTGTGACCCGCGACGTGATCTTTGATCAAACCCTCAGCTTTGCCTAAAGATGAAGGCAAGCCTGTCTCTGTCAACTCCTTTGTTCTACCTGGCCTCAACACCGCCCCCCACCGCTCCCACATCCGCCCATCCCTGTCTCTTCTGAGGTGAACAAAATCTTAAAATCTTATCAGGGAGATTTGATGTGAGTGGGAGAAAAGACAGCTTAACAAGTTGTCTTGATCCAACTAAAACCTTGGGGTGTGAGCTCTCATTCTGAACTGCATGTAATGGAGGAAGTGTCAAAATGGGGGCAAAGGGGTAAAAAAAAGGAGGGACCGCAAAAACCTAAAGTGGCGATGTAATTTTACAAGCCAGAAATGATGACAATAAACAAAACCAAGCAATCTCTGCGGAGCAGAGCGTGCGGTGTGTGTGGGGCCACAGAGTGCTGCTGTGTTGACTTTGTGGCTATCGGGCATGCCCACCCATCAAAGTCAAAATGAACACCAGGCCCCCACAGCACCAGGTAGAGAGGCCACTGTCAATTAAAGCATTCATGCCTGTCGATCACCCCGAGGCTTCCTCTCGTGCCTGCCAGACAATGAGCTGCTGCTGCTGCTCCCAGCCGACACGGGCAACCTGAACCTGACAGAGGAAGCTCTTAAAGCTCCCCAGAAGACAAAAAAAAAAAAACAAAACAAAAAAAAAAAAAAAACTGCTGAGCTTGGGCATTTCCACCCCTAGCTCCTGAAAGACTATCTCTGCTGGCGCTAAAGGTGAAGTCACCTAATCTCCAGAAAAGTCATACAGACCACCCATCCCCCCAGCAGTCCACCCCTAGCCCTAGCCACCCCTCGGCCCACGCTCACATTTCATCCCTCTCTCTGACAAGGGTCTTGCCCACTGTCCGAGCCCCCGCTGGATCAAAGGTCACCCGCCCTGCTGCACGGTTTCCTGAGTGCTCAAGAATTGGCCGTGTGTTCGGACCACTGCAGCCGGAAAACGGCTGCAACATGAGACAGGGGGTTCTTTTTTTTCCCTGTGTTTTCGGTGGTCCAGCAGAAAGCATTTTAGGATGGGAGGAATGAGGGTGTTTATGCTCATTTCTTCTATAAGGGCTACTGAACAGACTGTGCTAATTCCACGCTGTCCTTGACAGACATAATAATTTGTGCTAACATGTCCTTATCTGACTTGACTTGGAAGTTTTCCTTGAGATACTTTGAAGGAAAACTGAGATTTTATGTTATGAAGAGAAATCAACATTCACCTCTGCCCTGCAGAAGTACTGAAAATAAAGCGAAAGATTAAATATCTAACTTAATAACATCCACTCACTCATTCTGACCAGACGGTCTGTCAGCGATTTTGCAGTGCTGTTTGAATTCAAAAATAATAATATGATGGAATATTTTGGAATGTAATGTCTGAATTTGACTGTTGTTTTCATGTCTTATTCCCTAAGGCTACAGAGTGCACTCAAAAGACATTTCTACATAGTTTACGATTGAGTGAGATATGGTGGTGCTGTACTGTTTAGCACTCCCATGGGTAAGTATATGTTCCAAACACGATGTGCTAAGTTGAATAAATCAGGCAATGTGCTCCATGGAAACATCCATCAGCAATACGTTTCACAACAAACACCTCACGAAAATAGCTTCCTCATCTCGGTTTTAGCCCAAGTCTTGAGGTCACTGAAAGGATTTGTCTGAATGAATATATCGTACAAGTTCTTCTTCTTAGAGTAACCGTGAAACAAAGTTAAGAGAGCATATGTAATGTCACAGGTCTCATAGTGCACCCGGCAACAATAATTAAAGCTGAAGCCTGAGGACATATCACCACCACAACCAACAAGGCGGAATGGAGGGTTTGAATGGTGGTCTACGGTAAGCCCTAAATGCAAAGCAGGAAATGATGGAGGAACGTTCATAAAGGGTAGGCTTACGAGCAAGGCCACAGCAATCAAGCTTATAATGCATAGGGACTCAAAGTACCAGGACTGAGGCCACAGGCATCCAGCTTCCAGCGGCAAACTACAGTATTTTGTGCTCTCCTGTGGCTTTGCAGACTAAGAAAGGTACTGTGCAGTGAGAAACGACTGATAAATCAATTTGAGACGGGGGACTTTCTACAGTAACGCTTTGCCCATAAAGAGTCGCTGTGACTTCCCCAGCCTCTATGCCAGGGGTGGGTTAGTTTCCTTTCTAGAAGGGGCTTGTGAACAAACTAAAAGGAAACCATTATTTTTCCAATGGCACCATATTAGGGGAGGGCTGGAAAAATTCTACTCAAGCCTGCAATTATCCCATCAAATCTGGCCAGTCTGTGTGCCTCATTACCTTGGCGAAAAAGCCACCTTAACCTCCATTACTATCTGCCCTCATAATTAATTACTGTTTGAGCTATTGAACCAAAAGCAATTAGGTTATATAATAAAACAGAGCTTGTTCAGGAACATGGATACTTTTCTTTCGTTATGGCGAAGCTTGAGTGTGGACGTTAACGGAATGTGACAGATCTTGAAATTAAGATGCAAATGCAGCTGCATATTTAATTCTGACTTTAAATCAGATTCCTCATCAGTTTTCTTTTTGCCTCAAGCACAGACAGGGGCTACCGCAAAGTTGCCTCCAACACCTTTATTAGGTCAGCATCATACCACTTGGCACTTAGACAAAACAATGTTGCTTCTTAACCACTCTCTTATGGCAAAGGGCTGTGAGAGTTGTATTTTTTAGTGGCTCGTGTAGTAGAACATGGAGTTAGGGTTGTGGTAAGGGGTGAGGACAGACGCTGGGTATTCTGTCAGTCATGCTACACTCCGTGTCCAGGGCTTGATTAATAGAGGGCATTTGCATGGTGACCACCAGCAAGCACAGCACTAGGAGAGAGAGAAAAAGAGAGAGAGAGAGACAGACAGACAGACAGACAAAGAGGGAGAGAAAGAGAGAGATAGAGAGACAGAGAGAGAGACAGAGAGAGAGGGACAGAGAGACAAAGAGATAGAAAGAGAGAGAGAGAGAGAGAGAGAGAGAGAAAGAGAGAGAGGGACAGCAGCAAGAGGGTGCGGATGGGATGAGACCATGGTAATGGGCAGCAGGGGGTCAGCCCCCCAGGTCAAACAAAACATTACTCCACGTCGGCAGGGTGACGGGTCAGAGCCGAAGATGAATGCCGCGCGCTATCTGAAAGGTCATCGGCAAATATTAATGTGAAACTTAAACTGAGGTTGCATGAAAAAGCATGCATAGCTAACACCCTGGTGCAGACAAATAAGCCGACTCCAATTATTTAGGTCACAGTACTCAGACGATCGCCTTTCCTGCAAACAAATGACTTTACTGCAGCTCGGTATTCATTTTCCAACGAAAAGCACAGGCTCTGGAAGGTAATCGAAGAGCTCGCGATGATTTGTCAGACCACTGCCTAAGTTTCTCCCGTAAGATTGTCTGCCAAATTTCCAGTCATACCAAATTATCACCCAGTGTTTCATTTACTTGTAACCTAGCAACACCAGATGGGCCGTAATGCTGATCCAATAAAACGGTGAGGCTCCAGACATATATAGATATATATATAAATATATATTTGCCCCTTGCATCAGATATTAAGTCAAACCAATGCAGGTGTTGGGGATGTTATTGGTATTCATGGCGTATGTGGTCTGGGCCAGGTTATAACTTATAGAAACGGCTCCTTGCTTGACTTACTATCCTGGCTAACTTTAAAGTGGGACATTGGACCTAATTTAGCCAGTGCAGGGCACCTGGTCCTTTGACACGTCTCACATTAGACACATAAATTCTCATTGGGATTATTCTGCAGCGCATGCACTGCCTTGCAGGTACTTCTTCTATTGCCAAGGGACCAAACTAACCAACTGAATCGATGCTTCACAGTGACTAATACAACAAATGTAAAAATGCAAAAACCACACAAAAACCAAAATAAATCTGACTACTCTCTTTCTCCCAACTAGAGATGTTCATCAACTCCCCAATGAGACAAATCTGCTTGGAATAGTGTAAATTAATCCACAGTGAATATGATGCACCCCTCGACATCATAATTGGAAGAGACTGGCGCGGCCATGACAACGAGAAGAGTGGAAAAAGAGGTAAACAATCCAAAAGGCAAACCTGTCATTATAATCACCGCCCTTTAAACTGGACTAATGAGCTATTCAAGATCAAAATAACAATTAGCTGCCAACACTTTCCACACACAGGCAATACAGACGTTTCATTTAGTCAGGGAAAACAAACAATCAATAGCCACACACTTTTGAGCATTTAATCTCCTGGGTGTGTGCTTTCTCGGTGCTGGCTGGTACTGCAGTATGACGTCTTGCACAGTCTGGTCTTGCTGTCTGGGTTTCAACAGAGCACGTACACACACACACACACACACACACACACACACACACACACCGATCACTTGTAGCGATTTTCCCAGGAGTCCGGATGGAGGACAATTGATCAGTGCTGGCAGGCAGGGAAAGCTTTCATAGCGCTGCTATATGGCCAGCCCTTTGAAGTCTGCCAACATGATTTTGCTCATTATCAGATAATGATGATTATATAGTCTCAACCTATTGATCCAAGTCAAGGCTATTGATCTGAAGCGATAATAAAATTCTGGAAAAGAAGGGGAACATTGAAATGTGTTTTGTGTGTGTATGTGCGTGTTTGTGTGTGTGTGTGTGTGGGTGTGTGTGTGCACGTGTGCACACACGTCTTTTTGTGTGTATGTGTGTGTGTGTGTGTTCCTTTTTTCTCCCAGTGTATGGCATTAATTCCAAATCCCCAGCCTTATCAACATGGATGAAGACAGGTCCTTTTATAATTGACATTCCTTGGGCTGGCTCTGTAGACTGGTATTTAAAATGCTCCCCGCGACTGTTTCTGGGTTCATTTTTTTTCTTCTGTGTGAATTAGTTTTAGAATTCATCATTTGCCATGAAATGTAAAAGTCTTCTTCACAAGGTACTGTGAAATCCAGTGCTGTCTGGAGACTCTCTGAAGTCTCGTAAGCCATATTAATTCTGTCTCTCCAGTAGATCGCATCTTCCCATTAAAATACAGATCTGCTGGAAAAATAATTGCCTCATTACTCATTATCTGCATAAACACACTATTTTCTTATGAATTATATTATCGTAAATGCAGCAGGCATCATATATTTCATCATATCCTTCTTTGAAACAAAAAACAAAAAGAGCAAACAACAGAGCAAAACGTTATATTTATGACATTTTCCTCTCAGATATATTGACTTTATGTTGGTTTAACCTAAAACCACATCACAGACCTATACAGCAATTATGCCAGTATTCCATTACAAATTATTCCAATTTTAGTGACATAACTCATAATAAACGCTACAAGAATGAAGCTTCCAAGGCATGACAGATTTGCCAGCTACATACAGTTACTCCAGGTTCCTTAACATTCTTACTTTAAACTTATTCTGCACACCAGGAGCACAAAATAAGACTCCACCTGAAAAAAAAAAACACAGCCTCTCCACGAGAAGCCCAGGAGATAAGCTGTGCCTCCACCGTGCCTGGAGGGCCTAATGCTTGTCATATCACCAATGCCGCATCCTTATATTTCTACACATTTTTCAATGACATGGTTGGTCCTGTGAATCCTGATGTGGATCAGAGGCACTGAGGCACCGGCATTGGCCAAACTTTTCATTTATCACCACTGAGCACCCCCCAGGGGGAATATGTCTCTCCTTCGACGTCTATATATTTCCCCCCTTAAAGTTTTATTATGCACACTATCTTGTTTGGCCAAGATGGAACGGTTGTTGGGCTGTTGAAAGTAGTCATTATGCAGATTTAAAATGGATTAACAGAGGCTTTGTGCAACCTTGAATTTTTAATGAGCACACTCACTGATAACCCCGACAGGTTACGTAAGGCGCCGCGCCGCAATTCTCCAGACGGCCAAATACTGCTGACAGAGAGGAAAGAAAACACTCTTCCACATACAACACAATTCAGCACGGGGGGAGACTAAAGTGTTGCCAGCACATGCTCTGCTCTGTCTTGTGTGGCTTATGTGGCCACATACACTACACTCAGGAAACAATCACATTATCATCTGGTTAAAATATCATGTCAAAAACACCAGTGACCCCCCCCCAAAAAAAAACCACACACACACATACACTCAGGTAACAATCACAGTATCATCTGTTTAAAATATTGTGTCAAAAAGACCAGCGACACCCCCGACCCCCACCACCGAAAAAAAAAAAAAAAAACACACACACACCCTGGAACAGGTTAAGAGGAGGAATCTGATGAATGTGCTGCACCAGTAATTAAAATGTCTTTTATCTCTACCCATATCTGTTATGGGCCAGGGCATTGCTCTTTTTTTTGGCCGAGGTCCATCTTTTATTTAATGCCGTCCGAGCAAGACCGCGGGCGCCGGGTCACCGGGTCACTAACTGCTTCTGCGCTTAGGCCAGTGCTCTCCCTCCGCTGCAAACAAGTGCGCTGCTCACACAGCTGCTGATACAGAGCTTTGTCTCTCTCTCTCTCTTTCTCTCTCTTTTCTCTCTCTCTTTCTCTCTCTCTTTCTCTCTCATTCTTCCATACTCCAGAGGCCAGGGCTCTGACTCTGACACTGCCGCCTGCCTCTTTCTCCCCTATCACGGCAACAGGTTTTTGTTATTAGAGGGGTGGGCTGGGGGGGTGCGTGCAGATGCCTGACGTGAGTGATATTAAACTCACCTAGGCCATTACGGCACAGAGGTAACGGAAGGTTCAGGAGTCACTCAGCCGTGTCATCCTCTTTAAGCCCTCCCAAAAATGAAAAAAAAAAAAGCGTGGAAAGGAGTGAACTCTTATTTTTTTCTCATTTTCGAACCTTTCTACACTGTTCAGACTGATGTTCATTCTGCTCATTCTTTACACTGTCTGTACACTGTGCTCCCCAGAAGCTGAGATTCTTAACATCATACTACTGTTGTGAGTTGGCTACCCAAACTTTTGTTTATAAACAGGCTATTGGTCAAGAATTTACTTTAAGATGTCAGTCCTGAAATATATTTGCGGTGGAATATGGGCTAAAACATACCTTAATATCTGACCAGGGCCATACCATACATGCTATGGGTATGTATGGATGATGATAGTAATGTTAAATGATGTTAAATGATGTTATTTACACAGACGACTAGGGCAGTTATGTAAGGCATTTAGTTTGAAGTATGAATAGCACACATTTTGAAATGGAAACAAATGAGGAGAGTTTCTTACGTAAAGAACGAATTTTCTGGTAAGACATGAAATTTCTTTGGTAACATTTTATTTTATGGTGTCTGTGTTACAGTGTATCTACCTAACCATATACAGTGGCAACCTGTCTAACAAAATCTAATATTATGTAGTGTTGTACTTCCATAATTAAACGTATATTTGTCACAAAAATGCATTATGTAATGACAAAACTATAGTACATGACATTACATACTGTTACACAGGTTGTACCACTGTAGCCTACCTAATAGAGTAGATAACACCGACTGTCACTGTAATACCGACAATGTAAAATATGTTGTGTGTTACTGATTCAATGACACTAGTTGCCTTTAACATGTAAAATTGAAATTATTAAGTGCCCTCAACCTCAATGCTGAATTTAAGTAAAACTATAACATTTTTTAAATATGGCCACGAAATCTGAGAAGTTTAAACTAAAAAACTTTAGTGGTCTTCTTCTCAGGTCTTGTGTCAAGCATCAGAATTTATGATCAAAACCATACTTCAAGGAGCTATATCCATCGCATTAACTATAGAACAAACATATATTGTGCCCATGGTAGGATACATACATGCTACAGTATGGTGTATGTATGTGAAACTACAGCTGAAAGCCCTGCCTCAGAATATTCTCTCTCTCCTCTAATGAGATATTTTTCTTCTTGAGTTTCTCTTTCTGTGTGTCTAGCAGCGGTACCATTCCCCTCCTCGAGAGACACGTCTGAATTTTAATGCTGCAGTGAGGAGAGCCGAGTGCTAGTGGGCACTCTTTATCCTGATGAGGAGGGGGGGATGCGGGTGAGGGTGGGGATGGAGGTTGGGGGTGGTGGGTAAAGAGGAATAGAAATAGAGCGAGAGAGAGGGAGGGAGACAGAAAAAAAAAACAACAAAATCTCATCTTAGCTCACATGACCTTCAAATCGGGACCTGGCCGAGCCCTCGCCGAAGTGAGTCCAGATGTTGGCTTGTCCTGCAGAGGATGTCAGTGAGATGGAACACCTCGAAATGTCTGCGCCTGATCAAAACTACAAACATGTGCTCAGGTTGAGAAGGGATGGAGGGAATGGGAAGGAAAGAAGGGTTGTGTTTTTTTTTTTATATCTCGGACTGCCTTGTTTTGCCTCTACCTGCTTCTGCGATGTGTGTGTCTATCTGAGTTCACATTCTGTTCTCATGGGGTGGTGCACAGGGGTCAGGAGATGTGGTGATGGGGGACATGCAAACAGAAGCAGAAAGCTTCCTCCATGAGCCTCACACACACATGCTGCTTGACTGGATTAATGATGACTGCAAGGACTACAAGAGTGAGAGCTGTTCCATGCAGGAGTGTGTGCACCAGACAGTTTAAATTCCCTGATTTACACTTCATAAGTTGAAGATGCGTGTCAAATCGGATGTAATACATCTCCTGCACATGGCATCTTAACTTGTTATTTTTAGACTTTTTTTGCCATTGTTTGTCAGGATTGCATTAACCCAAAATTATAAGTTGTGTAAGCGCTTTAGATGTGCTGCCTGCCTACTCAGACAAGCATGACCGTGCAGTGAACTATCGGCTTTTAATTCCCTGTGTTTACATCATTGGCAGTGCTTTTGTTTGATTGAGTATGCTAATACCAACTCCCTCCATTAACACACTGAGGACTAACACACAAAACTGTTCAATCGCCCATATATTTACCACCCCAATGTCATTCCCATTTGCAATTTGAAACATATACCTTCCAATAATTAAACAAACAAAAACCTGAACACACATTTGACAAAATGACCAGGAAGTTACTCAAGACTTCTCAAACATATTGCTGAAAATATATGAATCTGCTGCAATTCAATGCAAAAGCTAAATGTTGTTTGTTCTTGGTTAAGACTTATCTAAGTCTGATCGCAACTTGAGATTGTGCTCTGCATGCGTGCCATGATAGGATACAGACTTGCAAGTTAAAAACAAGCAATGTAAAAACCGCAAATTCCTGCAGTCCATGTGCTTCAGTGTTAATTTCCTGTGATATATGCGTTGGGTTTGCAAGTGCCTATGCATCACATTAAATTATGCTCTCCTGCAACTGGGAGCAATTCCACTATACGCTGCAGAAACAGGTAACAGAACTTCTCTCCAAACAGAGTCAATATGTAAAAAAGAAAAGAACCTCCGAGGCAATCATTTAGAACATGAACAGCTGCAATCAAGTCTCTTGGATGAAACACAGTAAAATGATCAAAGCGCCATTCCCCTGCGTTTGTGTTGTGGGTGACTGCAACCTTCCATATGCCCTAGAACCCAATGAAAAGCCATCCTGTTGATACTGGCAACGGTGGCTCTGGAGAATTCCAGTGCCAAATTAGTCTCCCTGTTGAGTATGCAGCCCTTCCCCTGGTAATTTGGTTACAAGCTCAGCTTTAAACCTTATTTGTCAATTACGACAGGACAAATGTCAATGAATAGTACAGACACTGTGATTGGGTCCCAGTGTGCTCAATCACTGTCCCCTAGCGACAACACAGTGACTGAGTTTGGTCTGCCAGTCTCCTGTCCCTGAGCCTAGCCCTGACTAGTCATCAATGACCCTGACAACTCAAATCAACTGAGAAATGTGCATTGCATTGCAGTGGATTGGTGTGATTGCCGCCATCATGATGTCATAAGACTCATACGTTTACCCGCGGAAAAGATGGACATTTTGACGACTTGATGAGTCTCCGTCTCCAAACTAAGATATAAACCTTGGGATGTTTTCTCTGAATGGCCTATAAGACTTAATGACACCATCAATGAGGCAAAGACGTGTGGCCCATTATTCCCAATAATTATAATCGGATTAGGGGAGGGTAAAGGGGTGAAGTCAGACATCTGAATAGACTTTTCCACCTCTAAATTTTAATGAACTATGGGGTCCAATGTCCTTCATTGGGGAAATTGCCCATTACCATTTTAAATTACCAGAGATCTGAATCATGATGAGGGAGCTACGCATTTCTGCGCATGGCAAGTATTGATTGCATGCCAATGTCACAGCCTGCATAAAGACGCAGGGAGAGAAATGCATGTGACAGGTTTTGAAGTTGAAAGAGGATCACTGCTTAGGAAGGCTTCTCGTATAAGGGAATAATCCGTTTTGCACACTTCCAAATAATTACAGTAATATGAAGATAATTACAGTGGAAGCACTGAAGCTTTCTCATGACAGGGTTACATTCTGTAATGTAATTTAATTTATGCTTCCTGTGAAAATAATCTTTCATTCAGATTATACAAAGTAGGAATGACACAGTTGTAATTGTGTTTTGTTCATTTGCACAAGATGTATGGATTTTAAATGTGGGGCAACTATATTTTTGCAATGAAAATCAATATGTTGTGTGAGAAAAAATGGAATAAGAATTGTTCAATGTATATTAATTTAGCGCCATGAGTAAAGAATATACTCACAGATGAGCGCATTGGAAAGCCTTGATTAAAGGGGAAAAAAGCTATCCAAAGGATTCCCAGATAACCTGCATTTATTAGGGCATTAATTCTGTTCTCAGCACACAGCTTAATGTGCTTAATCTTGGCAGTTCATTTACAGGAGGGCATTCAGAATCTGTTTTGATTATCAGACTTGGGGAAGGTGGGAGATTACACAGCTTTAGAAAATTCATCATCGGCGATTCCCTATGTCAACTGTTCACAACTATGACCTGCAATTAAGGTTAAATGTAAACTCACAGTAAACATATATTCATTTATATTCACTCCTACTCATCTCAACCTCTGTATCCTAGCTAGATTCCCTTTTTTAAAAGCATGTAGGCCATAGTCTTTATGTGGTAGATAACCTATGGGGAAAAGCATGTTATTTTTTGAAGAATAATGTGCTACAACTGCATAAAAGGCTATGGGCTCCAGACTCTTTACCACTAGCTTGTGTAACTCACGTTGAAACAGAATGCATCATCACACAAATGTCTATCTAGTTCTTAGATCTTATATTAACACTAGGCTGCGTATTGGATTTAACAGCCTTTTTCTTATCAAACTATCACTTTACTAAAGATGATACTACACCAGGCCAAAGAACTGAAGTTCCAGCTGGCCTGGCAAGCTGTATCATCACTGGCTAACAATGAGCTAGAACTAAAGCTAGAGCTAGTTACTGTACACTATGAGCTAGAGCTGGCCAGTGTGGTTCAGAATGGGCCAGGATGAATTGTCTGAGTACCTTTAGAACTTTGATGACATTTAAATAGCTGAAATGTTTAAACAGATAGTAACACAGAAATATAGACAATTCCAGAGTCTCTGAAACAGAAAGATGTATTTGATGGTCGGTGATTGCTATCATACTGTACAAGTGCTAGCTAACTGAGTACCACAGGCATGTGAATGGGGTTGGTTTAACTTACTAGCTGTCCCCAGAGATGCTATTGGTGAGGCAGTTGATTACCACAGTCTAGTTATAGGCTATAACTAGATAGCATAGGCTACTTGCAGTTAACCTGTTACTGACTAGCTATATTATATGGATTTTTGTTTTGCTAACCTACTGTGTGAGAGTGCAAGCAAAGCTAGCTTACCTCTGAAATGTGAATGGGGAGAGGTTTGACTCACTAGCTGTCCACAGGGATGCTACTGAGGTAGTTGAGTTTTGGTACAATGATTTAATACTTTTGATTAATTCTCCACACTTAAGAGACCACTCAAGTCAGACAACTCATCGCTCTTATGGAGACTGTCTGGAGAGCACCTACAGTATTTAACCACTACTTGGCAGACTAGACCTTGCTTTGCTCTTGGACTCCATAGCTCCTGTGAGGTTTTGTGGTGCCTTAACTGTCTTGAGACCTGCCTTGTTAGTGAATTTATTTTGTAAATGTTACTTAATAGTGCTGTGCAATTTTGTTACTATTTTGACATATTTCTAGAAGGGCACTGTAGGTGGCCTTTTAAATGTTTGGGAAATGCCTGTTTTATGCCTATACATTGCATTTTTGGAAACGAATCACATACACATTTTAGAGGGTTGCCAACTCTCACACATCTTGTCTGATACATATTGAGCATCAATCTCACACTCTAATGCAAGAAATCCCGTGACACGTTTTAGACATGGTGGTGGTATGGTTGACATGATTTTCCTGTTTGCCATACTCTTATGACACAGTTCTGAAACCCTCATGGTAGCCCTGAGAGATAACACCATGGAGTAGTGTCCAGGTAATGCATGGAAACAAAGTTATATTAATATAATAATTTGGCAGCAATCATGTATGATCTATTGGTTAGCTTTTACCAATGCCACAATAGTGCTTATATTTTCGGGGTATTCCAGGAACATCATTTTCAATGATTGGTAAAAATAATCTAAATTAAAAGTTGCCATCAAAATGGCACTGCTAGTCGAACGAGAATAAACAAACACGACAAAAGTCAATGTTAACGCCCAAACCACATTAGAGGTTCAACAAAATATAGATTGCAGTATAAATTAACCAGAACTGTGAGGCAGTCCCTGTGCAACATTTGTGTATTCTGTTATGTACACAACAGTCAAACCCAAAATGCAGTGTCAGGTCAACTGATACTCAAATTCCCAGACTCCCATCCCAATAAAAACAACGGCCTCTCCACGCAGTGTGATTTGCAATAATCTTATTTTAATTTGACTTTTGTTTGGGATGGAGGGGCAATAATCAGATTAAGCCTGTTTTAAAAGCGGTTGGTTGGCCAGCTCTGGTGGCTGGGTCCAGATGGTGGGAGATTGGCAGGGGAGCCCTCTATACCCTGCTGCTGCCCCTCCCTGTGTTTTCTCTCTCTCTCTCTCTCTCTCTCTCTCTCTCTCTCTCTCTCCCCTCTCTCTCTATTTCTGACTTTTATCTTCTCTCTATCCTTTCCATGTTATTTTTCCTCTGTCTTTCCTTCTCTCTCTCTCTCTCTCTCTCTCTCTCTCTTTCTCTGTCTGTCTTACTGTGTGTGTGTGCATTAGTCACTGCAGATGGTATGGAAGTAGTGTGAGATCTTTCTCTTTCTCTCTCTTTCTCTCTTTCTCTCTCTCTCTCTCTCTCTCTCTCTCTCTCTCTCTCTCTCTCTCTCTCTCTCTGTCCCCCCTGTCCCTCTCTCTCCAAAATGTTTGGGGTATTCTGGTTGCGGAACAGAGCCAGGCAACAGCCAGCCCCTTCACACCGAGCCTCTCACACTGGGGCGATGGAGCACTGCCCTCCTATTATACCGGGGTCTCAGGGTTAGAATAAAGCCCTCAGGGTGAGCAGCTGTCAATTAGTGATAACTCCAGCAAGAGACGTCCTCGTTAATCAGGAGCCTATCACCTAGCAACCGACCAGGAACTCCTTACTCAGGCTGCCTGGTGTGAGGCACAAAACTCCAGATCTTAACAAGACAAGGAGAGAGAGGGAGGGAGAGAGAGAGAGAGGGAGGGAGAGAGAGAGGGAGGGAGGGAGAAGGGAAGGGGGAGTGAGAGAGAGGGACAGAGAGAATGTTTACCCTCTGCATTGACCGAAAGACCATTAGCTGAAACTAGAGTTTAGGAAAGGGTGTGGAAATGGCTTCCTTATACGCGGTATGTGCTGTGAATAACTTGGTAAAAATTCTATCTTCATGCTCTGTAGTGACTTGATGGAGGGAGCTATGAATCTAAATGACGAAAAAATACAATATTGCCGTGGATAAAAACACACCCCACATTATTTGTTTCAAAGCCAAACAGCAAACAGTTGGAAAGTTTGTGTGTGTGAGAGAGAGAGATGTCTGCCTGTCCCCTTCCCATATATTTTAAATTAGCCCGTCTCTTCATTCCTCAGGGTCCCCGCATCAAACTTGCATTAATAACCCAGTGAATATAACTGTGTGCTTGATTTTCCACTACCTGATGGAGTGGCTTCACGAGACACTCTGAAGGGGTGATAAATCCTTGTCACTTTTTATTAAAGGTGGCCGTGCAAACAGTAACCTCATATTCAGCTGTAATACCCAAGGAGACTCTGCCAGCACAGTTGCAAAAAAGAGAGAGAGCGAGAGAGAGAGAGAGTAGCAAGAGAGTGAGAGTGGAGACGTCTGTTGGTATGCTATTCACGAGGCGCTCCTCTGTGATGCCATTAAGGTGGCAGCGGATGAGAAAGAAGCTCCCGCTGGTTCCCTACCGGGGGGGGAGCCTCTTGTTAGCCTCCATGAAATCCTTACTCTTGCCATTAATGTGGCTGTGTGGATTTGGACCATCAGTCATCGCAAAAAAGCAGAGGCCCTGAAGGAGCCAGGCTAAAAGGAATCTACCATAGTTCCTCTATCTCCAACCCCCCCTCCACTCCCCACCCTAAAAAAAATTACACCATTTTTTGGGGCAAGTTCATAAATGTATGCAGTTGAACTTTTCACATGCATGGTGGATTTATACATGGGCTCTGCCAAGGGGACCCAGGAGGCGAAGAGAGCTCCACGAAAAAAAATCAAGGCACATGGATCACAGCTACAAGGGGGCTAAGATGACACTGACACTTCACGCAGTGCAGTGCCTTAGAAGCAAATGTCTTAAAAAGACCGGCTTATGCCCTTTTTATGGTTTAGACATTCTGTTTTCTTTTACTCTTCCTTGTGTTGTTTTTTGTTTACTTTATTTTGTTATTTTTTAACAGATCACTTCCCATGGTTAACTGCTGACTGGACATTAGAAATCATCACCTCTCTCATTATTTATTTACCCCCCATGCGTTTACTTTTTGAAGCGATTAATCTTCCCTGTGAAAGATTTATAAGAAGGGTGACCGGTTCAAGCAAAGACACTCAATGGACCCCATTGTCAGGCCAGGAGGGAGTGAATTCCGTGATCCAATTACCGTTTCATGGCAGCCTAAAAAATCATGACCCAGAAAACACATGCATGAAGATATGGCACCGGTGTCCAGGAGAGTGTCCATAAAACTCGACAGTGGAGAAAAGGTGGACTCATTTGACTGACACGTCGTGCGGGCAGCAGCACCTAATGATGAGCCGTGGCTGCCCGCTTGCCTTCGCCGTGACAACCGCGCTCTCCGCTCCGCTCCGCTGCACACCTGACCGCGCATTCAATGTAAATCTGTGTGTCATCCCCGAGACATTACGTCCAGTCTGAGGGCATAGCCCATAGCCCAGCCTGTGCCCCCCACTTCCACTCCTCTGCCCCACCTCCCCACTCCACACAATCTTCCTCCACATCTCCCTGTCTCTTCCCCTCTCCATCCCTTCCTCCCTCCCTCCCTCTCCCCCAGTGTCTTTGTCCTTGGTGGCCAACCGTTTGGGTGGTCTGTCTGACCGAGATGACCCTGGGCTTGGGATGACGTAAATTTGCTAATGGTTAGCATCTCTCTCTCCCTCCCTCTCCACTTGTCTCTGTCTGTCTGCCTCTCTCTCTCACTCACTCACTCTTTCTTACTCTCTTTCCCTCTGTCTCTCCACTTCTCTCTCTCTCTCAATCTATCTCTTTCTTACTCTCTCTCCCTCTCTCTCTTCACCTCTCTCTCTCAGTCTATCTCTTCCTCTCTCTCTCTTGCTCTTGGTCTCTTTCACCCTCTATCCCCCTGTCTCTCTCCCATTAGCCCTTCCTCTATCTCTGCCCCCCTCCTCCCTCCCTCTCTCTTTCTCTTCTCTGACAGGCCTCCTGCTCAGCTGATGTGAGTATGCGAGTTCATGCCCTGGTGGAGCGGGATGCTTGGTTGACCACAGCTGTGTGGTCCCACAGGCCCCGGTGAGAGCGGCCTCATATGCAGCGCTTGTACATTAGGGGCCAAGCCAAGAGCCTGAGAATGGACCCCAGTCAGCCAGCGCGTCTCAGTCCGACAGCTCATATGTCTTTCAGGAAAATTAAAAAGCTCCATACACAAACAACACGGGCCCTGAGCCCACAGCCATTTATATAGGTGCTGTGCTAATTGCCTCCTGTTGCATTAATGTATTATGTGTATACGTATGGCTGCCTAGTCATTATGATAAAATCAGCCATCCTTTCACTGAAGCTGTGCAAGGCTGCGAGACACAGGTTTTGATCTTCTGGAAACACATCGTTTTTTTTTTTTTCTAGGGGGGGGGGGGGGGGGGGGGCTTCATGGTGGAACTTGGGAATGAAGCCAAACCTATACTGTGCTTTTCATTAACCAAACATCTTATTGTAAATAACATAAAGGGACATACAAGATGCGTGGAAAGTGAATATGTTTGTATTCCAAAACAACAACAAAAAACACCAAATTAAAACGATATCTCTCAATGTATTCTATTCAGCAACACTGAAATACATTTGTTTGTCAAGCTTGTGTTCATGTTATTCCCTTTCACAAACATCACAATCAGTTCACATAATAATGTGCAGGCTTGGGGAATGAAATCAAAACCATACATTCAGAGCTGGGCACCACAAACATGACATAGGAGATAAAGAAAAAAAAAAAAAAAAATTTTTTTTTCTCCTCCATTTTCTTTTTCTCTCCTCCCCCTCCTAAACAAGCAAGTGAGCGAGCCTAGTGAATGAGCTCGCAGAGGGTCTGAAATGAGTGGCAGGCCTGGTGCAGCTGGGGAGGTTAGTGCACTTTGCTCTCACCGCCCTGCTCCTACACCGACCAAAACGGATGCGCGTGGAACATCTTCAAAGAAACCTGACTCCCGGTAATCACTCGCGGTGCCTTTGATCTCTGGGAGGGCGAGAGAAAGTAATGACGTGTTTCTGGGTGCTCTCGCACAATGAATAAAAGGTGAAATTACATTTGAATAGGGAGGTAATAAGAGGTAGTCCAGAGAGAGGTGATGGGGAGGTGTTGAAAAGAAAACAAGCTGTACTTGGGGGGGGAAATAAAACAAGATTTGCTGGGGGGTTTGGCAGCCAGACAGCACAGTCTACTCCAGTTTATAAACGGCAACACTAGAAAGAAGGGATAAAAACAGTGGCTATACTGTATGTGCATAGATGAATCGTAGGTATGAGACTTATTTCCTCAGATATTGAATGTATACAGTCTTAACATAGACAACAGGATTTTCTAAATCCATTTAAGACTTGAGGGGGAAAACAACATTAACTTGATATATTTTCAAAGAGCTCTAGCGAATATTTTACAAATGTTATATTGGGCTATCTCGCACAGACCAAATATATTTTGTTGCGCATGGATTGACACTACTGCAGATACGGTTGGTGATTCCTCCTGGGAAATAGGTTGCACGGACAAAAAAACGGCAGCAGGTAAAAACGTGAGGAAACACGATCAATTGACCAATCCATGACAGGCAGTCTAGTATGAAAACAGGGACAAGTGCAATCATTTATCTATCAGGCCTTGCATGAAAAATGAATCCATTCATTACTGTCTGTGGTATTGGATCTTGCTTTATGTATTCAGGGGATCGCTCTGCCACGGACGGTAAAAGCTCCGAGTCAACATCGCTCATCGCTCAGACGAATGTCGGTTTTGAGTGATGGTGTTTGCGAGCGTCTGACTAAATGCCTGGGTGGAACCCAATCTTGACATCACTCCACTCTAAGCATTGACCCCACTATTTCATTACCAACCCTGAGCCCTCTACCCTAGGCAATGGATGCAGAGTTGGGTGGAGGGGGGGGGGGGGGTGCGTGAGGTAGGGGTTGAACCACAAAAGGGGGTCTTCGTCTTACCCAACCCCACCACCACCACCCTACCCAGACTAATGTCACTCTTAAAGGCAGGCATGATTGGATTCATATCCAGGAATATAACTACTTTAGATATGGACACTTGGACACTCAACACTTTATGGTAGGCCTCTTCATACAGTGATAGATGTTCTTGAACAGTGCAGATGATGATGACACATAATGTTCAAGGTAAAACAGGCTGAGTTCATATGAACAAGAGGCTAAGTGTGATTTTGAAGTGATTGTGAAGTGCACAAAAAGGAAAACCTACAGCTCTTATGGGATTCCTCTGCTTCCCATTCAGTGGGAAGATTTCTGCATAGTCCTTCTCTCATAAATGGCCCTTGAACTGAAGGAGTTCCCTTTTAAAAAAGAAAATCGTATGTAGTCTTGCTGCTACTTTTCAGGCACACCTTGTCACAAGATCACACTCTGTAGGATGTTGTACAAGATGCAGCAACCTGAGGGACGCGTTGATGTGCTTGAGTGCCTCTCTGTGTGAAAGACAAAAAACACCAGTCCTTTTGTTGGGGCACAGTCACATGGTATGCCACTGCTTGTTGCAGAAAGAATAGGATGTGAGCTGTAGCATCTGACCTGTCGATCCCCCAGCGTCTCAAAATCAGAGCAGTGCATTCTGGGAGTACTTGAGGGCTAAAGCCTGACTCAAAGCACCAAGGCTGTGGTTGGCTGTGTGAAGACATTCTATTTTTCTATGGTTGTTTTCATTCAAACCAGGATTAATCCTGACCCTCTTGCTCCACTTTTAGTCCTCTTTTCAGGAAGGATTGTCTTTCATTAAATTAACATAGTGTACACGTCGTTAGAGAATGTATGCTACATGCATTAATCCATCTGGAGGCCTCCGTACGTACTGTGGGATTTCCTGGATTAAAATTAAAACATTCCCCAACCCTTTTAATCCCTAACGAACGAGACATGATGCCATATTAACTGACATCCCAGCAGGAATTCTAGGATGGGGAAGGGAACAGTTACAGTAAGTTCATCCATTACAGCCTAAACAATATTCAAACTTCAAAAGCCAAGAGATGGGAGTGTGCTTTTATATGTTCCACCACTGCTCGTGTGAACAGCTCCAGCGTCAACCCGCGGCAAACCCTGACAGAGAGACATGCCATCGTGCGTGTCTTTGAGCAGTATGGTTTTGGGTTTTGACATTTTCAAATCAATAAGAGGTGCAAAGGGGGGTTTCTGCCACGGCATCCAACTCAAAATAAAAACACTTCAATCAAAACAGCAAAAGCCTGACACGGGAGGCAGAGGGATCGATCAGGCTGAGATCCCCTACCTGTGAAGTTTTTCAGCCCTGTCTTTAACGCCACAATATCAGCAGAAAAAAAACACATTCCATTTAAACCCACTGTGCAAAAAGTTGGCCAGAAACACAACAGTGGTTTTTTTTTGCAGCACTGAAAGCAACTGAGCATTTTGTTTGAAAACAATACATTCTAAAAAAGAAAAAAAATTCAGACTGAACGTTAATTCCACCTATACAACTAGACACTCTCCATCCACAGACTTACTTACAGACTGAGTCAGCATGCCAAGCTGAACTGACCCTTCCAGACCCTCTCTAACTTGATTGGCTGGTGACTCACCGGGATGGAATTGGTCTTTTCAAAAAATGCTTTTGTATTTTTTTTCCAAGCCAGCGCTGTTAATTATGCCAGCAGCTCCTGCAGCCTAGCGCAGACCCTCTCTGGGCCCCAACAGCTGCCTCTTGTAGAGGTTAAGTGCTTGAGCATGTTCTCATCTATATGGGGCTGTACAATGAGCAGGCATGAAAAGTAGGTCCCCGCAGTCTCACAGATTCATCAGGCTCAGTTTGTCGAGAACAGTTCAGTTAAACAGAGGGCAAGACAGCGCAAATTCAAACCTTTTCCCTCCAATTTATTTTTCTTTTTTTAGCTTTTAGTGGTCAACACTTACATGTGCAGCACACAGGCCAACTGTAAATGCATTTCATCATATATCGTGCCTGCTTGGATTGCTTAGACACAC
Source organism: Setipinna tenuifilis (assembly GCA_030347295.1). NCBI lineage: Eukaryota > Metazoa > Chordata > Actinopteri > Clupeiformes > Engraulidae > Setipinna > Setipinna tenuifilis. Next base: position 27,344,703 of record CM059278.1, read on the forward strand.
TGGGCTAAGGATGCAACGAACAGTGTAGAATCCATGAAAATAGATTGTGAATGCTCCCAAGAAAAGGTTTTGGTGACGGTCCTGTCAAATGACCTTTTCAAATGTTTAAATGACATTTACTCTCAAAATCTGATCCAATAAGCCACAAAGACATGCCAAAAACCCTGTCCACTGTCTGTGTGTATGTAAGTAAGTGACTGCATGTGTGTGTGTGTGTGTGTGTGTGTTTACGTGTACTTTCATGTATGTATGAGTTCAGAAACGTCATTTCCATTTCGTTCCCCTCTAGCCACTGGCCCTGTTTGAAAGGTCACAGAGATAATGAAAACAATTCACAAACACAGTCCAGGAGAGCCAAAGCGGAGTTCCATCACTCAAATGCGCCCCTAATGTCTCCTCAGCATTCTGTTGTGCTCCGTCATGTGAATTAGCCGCTCTGTATTTCTTGTCTTTTACAATTATGAGACGATGAAATCTGCCCCCTCCCCATGACTGCGTCATGAGGCGTGTCGAAATGAGCACTGTCCATCTAAAATCTATGTATGCCAAAAAAAAAAAAATGCAATGTCAATGGGACGGGAGTATAAATAGGGGTGATAACAGGGGAAGAATTGTCATCAAACATGGGTGGGGTGGCGAGGGGCAATCAGTCTGCGCGAGGACGAAGAGGCCATAAAAGAGTGAATAGGGGGAGACGAGAGACAATAAGCCTGGGGCGGTGGGGGTGGCGTGGGGCTGGGGGGGGGGGGGGGGGGTTAGCAGTCACATGGGGAGACAGGGTGACCCGAGAGGAGGTATCCGAGGGTGAGTCAGCGCCTCACTCCATGCCGTCTTCACTCCATCAAAGTGAAGGTGTGGGGGACAGGGAGAGGGAGACATTCACTTACTGCCATTCCTCTCCAGTGCACACTGCTTCCACTCCTTTAAACCGACAGCGCCGACGCTGTCCTGGAACGTAATGTCAGTCCTCTGTCAGCGGACAAAACACCATTCGCTCAGTCACTTCAGAGTCATGAATACAGGATATGGGCTCCACCTGCGGACATGTTTTACTCGCCCCTGCCAAATTACCCTTGAGAGGGGAAAAATAAGATTTACGTTGTAACCTTCTGGAACATTATCTCATTGCATGTAAAGAAAAAAGTGACAATGTAGCTGGTGTTTACGATCTGTTTTTTTTTTTTTTTATCCCAGGCAGTGATAAGACTTTGCTTTCATGTGATTTTGCAGAACATTAACATTTTGACACCATAATTTTCCTAACAGTGAATAAATCATTCCTTGATGAGTTATTCATATAGTGCCCATAAATGCGTGCATAAATATGTGTAAATAAATAAAGAAGAAATGCTTTCTGTGTAAATTGAATCTCTTCATAAAATGGCATCCCCGATTTTATCGGCTAAAATTATTAGATAAAACTGACACAGCCTTGGATTGCATCCAGGGTTTTATGAACACCATCTGATGTGCTGTGTGTATGTATCAATGCCAGCATTTGTTAATGGATGTATGTACATCATAATCAACCCTCAGCTGAAAGAGTTTATGGCACACGGCTATGGTTTGAGTTTCACGCCACAACTCTAACATGAAAAACATGACTTTTTTTGCGCAAGAAACTGAACCACTCAGGCAGGTAAAGTTAAGAAGTTCTTGTGACCATGATAGATTTAGGTCCATAAAGGTGCCTCAGTAAGAAGCCTTCATTAAACCTCTCTCTCTCACTCTCTCTCTCTCTCTCTCTCTCTCACTCTCTCTCTGTCTGTCTGTCTCTCTCTCACTCACTCTTTCTCTCTCTCCTCTCTTTCTCTCTCTCTCTCAGGTTATTTATTTCAGTCACGTCAACACTCTTATGTCAGGATGAGGATAATTTTAGGTATAAATAAAAGCGCTAAAGTAAGAGGAGGGGGAAAAAAAACACAACACGGCAAGCATGAGGCATACATGAAAAATCCCCCTTCACCATTGACTCCTACAGTACAGCTGTTTTCGGTGAATTATGAGAGTTATCCTCCACCCCCGGAGATTTCGATTAATCAATGCCAGCCTCATTCAAACAGACCTCTGTCCTCCAGGAAATTTATACCCCCCTGCATAAGCTTCCAGAAATTCCTTATATATTTATTTATCCACACGGACCATGAGAGGAATCAGGACAGGCCTGAGAAGCGGGCTGTGGAAGCATATTATCCCCTGTCGCTTGTAGAGGAGGAGGTGCATCAAGCGGTGGGCTGACGTGATGGCTGTGTTCTTGTCAACGTGGCAAGAAAAAAAAATAAGAGAAATGCTTCCCCCCCCCCTCCTCTCCCCCCACAAACAACACACTCAAGGTCATCACAGTCTGACAGCTGTCCTGCTCTTACGGATAGTTCTATTCCCGATCTGTCTGGAATGAAGAGTTTTTTTTTCCCCCCGCTGGCTAATTCCCAGCCTTCGGAAGGATAAACTTATTTTGGTTCCACTCCATTAAGTAACTCTTTAAGCAAATAGCTCCACTGAATTTGGACTATTGGTTTTATGTTATCAGACCCATAAAATAAATGAGAAGCATTTCAATTGCATTACTCGTCGACAGAAGCATAAATGAGCTTTCGCTCAAGATGTTTTACTGAAGAAATTAAATAAACATCCCGCAAAGACTGAGATGGAGAATCTATAGCTCCTGTGCAATATGTGTGGTCAGCTTAAGGACACGGGGAGAGAGTGACTGGTACAAGAGCCCCCTATCCCAGAATGCATCTCTTCATCCCCTCTCACAGCACTCTTGCACACTAATTCCACCCACAATGACAGCCCCAGGACCCCAGACCCCCAAGGCCCCTCAAGCAGATGAGGCAGCCCGAGATGAGGAGAGGAGATGAGCAAACAGGAGGTGAGTGGAGGGTGTTTTAACACTCTGTTCACCGCTCGTCTCCTATTTCTGTCCTATTCCTATTCCTGCCCCTTTTACCGCTGTCCAAGTGGATGAAAACAGATTGGTGGGGGGAGGAGGATCAGGAGGAGGAGGAGGAGAAAGAGAGTTCTGACGAGTCACACACCTCTCCCACCTCTCTTCCTGCATATATTACTGCAACCCGTCGCTCATAATCCCATCATGTAGTGGACTCGGAGAGAGGGGGGGGGGGGGGGGGGAGTGACTCAGGAGCAGATGACCGCATGAATGGAGCCTGCAATCTCTCTTTTTCTTTTTTTCTCTCTCTCTGTGTCTTTCTCTCTCTCACTCTAGTCAGAGAGTCAGAATAAGACAGGCAAAAGGAGAGAGAAAGAGAGAATCTTATTTCTCTCTTTCTCTCTCCTTTCCCTCTCTTTTTCTGTCACTCTCTCTCCCTCTCTCTTTCTCTGTGTTTTTTTCTCTATTTTTTCTCTCTCTTTCACTCTCTCCTTCTGCCTCTCTCTTTTTCTGTCACTTTCTCTCTCGCTCTCTTTCTCGCTCTCTCTTTTACATGAAGTATGGGGCCACCCCACAGTGCTCATATTGCTCTGCGAAACACTCTCAGGCTTATTGTGTCTTATTAGCGATTTCCCCCCTTCTTTTTTTTTTTCATTAGCTGAAAAGGTTACTGCCGCAGCGGTGATACCCTTCTGCTCTGTTCACGGGAGGCGAGGCGAGGCGAGGTGAGGCGGGGAGAGGAGAGGAGAGGCACAAATCCCCCCGAGCTCCGGCAGCCAGGCGAGGCCATTTCGCCCCGGCATTATCCACCCACACAGGTGCACAAATATCAGGCCTGGAATACGGGGACTAAGCCAGGTTAATTATTTGGCTGTGGCACCTCCCCATTAATAGCCCGAATATAAATGCGGAGGTCTCGGCAAACGGGAGCACTGTGATGTGCAATTGAGGGGAGTTATTGGGAGCAACAGTGCATGTGGCCGGGGTTCAGACAGATAGAGAAAGAGGGCTGGGGGGTGGGGGTGAGCTGGGGGAGTTGGGTCAAGCCATGGGCCATGAATACGGCTGCCTGAGAGGGACAAGATTAACGCCACAACCGAAGCAGTGCTGGAAAAAAAAGGAAGAGAAAGATAGAGAGAGAGAATAAGAGAGGGAGAGAGGGAGGGAGTCAGAGCACAAGGAACAATATTCATCTCCTCACTCCAGCAACTAGAGGGAGGTGCTAGACGCCCTTCCCAAAATTATGCCCTCCAATCGCATTAAAATATGAGAGGCATCAGGATGATGTCAGGGGGCAATACCTCACCTCTGTTCAGCATTTATCTTTGAATAACACTGCCCCCCCCCCTTTCCCCTCTCCTTACACTCACATAATCACTTGTGTACTGAAAAATATTGTGTATGATACAAAGCAGATTTTTTTTTTTGCTTCTCTCTTTTTTTCTGCTGAGGGAGTCTGCATCATGATGTCATTATTTTTATTATGTGCTGGAGAGGGGTAATCATTCAAGATATAAGGGACCAGATGTGAACCAGAAGATAAAAAAACACACACAAAACAAATCCTAGTCACACATAAAAGCACCAGCGCTCTCTGTAGCGCAATCCTTTTCCGACATGTCTGCCTGTAAGCCATGGCACAGACCAATTTGTCATTACTAGAGATACATACATACATACACACACACACACACACACATACATACATACATACACACACACACACACACATACATACATACATACACTCACACACACACACATACATACATACATACATACACTCACACACACATACACACACACACACACACACACACACACACACATACATACATACATACACACACACACACACACACATACATACATACACACACACACACACATACATACGCACATGCATACATACACACATACATACATACATACATAC